>APFE030769774.1:1009-18509 GCA_000404065.3 Pinus taeda | reverse complement strand
GGGATATCTACTACTACTACATCCAATGCCAAGCTTCTAGCTGGAATTTGGGCCAGTGACACTGCCAGATCCTTTATAACCCCTAGACATTTGACTTTGTTTGAATCAAAAGAATACAAGTCCCTATAGGGTTTGGTAACTTGTAGATTTATTTGCTTCATTACTGACAAAGGCATAAGATTGTGTGAAGCTCTCGAATCAAACATACAATTATGTAAGAGGAAGTCATGGACAATTAAGGAAATATAAAAAGGAGGTATTGAAGGATCTACTTCCTCTACATGTGAACCAAAAACCACTACTAGTTTGTTTACAACTTCTATTATTTCTTCTTTATCCTGATCAATTTCTATGCCCTGAAACTCCTCAACTATAATAAAAATTCTTTAATCTGTTGATCATCTTCAAAAGCTTGCAAATTTTTAAGATTATTAGGAACAGAGGGTCTGTGTCTCATCCCTACCTCATATCTTAGTCTTGGATTAATAGGAGACTTGTAAATACTAGCAGACATAGCCAATGAATCTGCTAATCTATTCTCATTTCTTGGAATAAATTGAATGTTAAAAGATTAAAAAAAGTTCTCAATCAAATCCCATACCTCATATCTGTATACCCTAAGCCTAGGGTTCTTTGTTTGGAAATGATTTTTTATTTGCTTGATAATCAGCTCTGAATCTCCAAAAGCAGAAATTGACTTAACTCCCATCTATTTAGCTGTTTGTAGAGCAATAATCAAGGAATCATACTCTGCCACATTGTTTGTTGCCTGGAACACTAATTTGAAAGCAAAAGGGAACATATTACCTCTAAGTGCAAAATAAGCTCCATCAAAGAAGCATTTCCACACTCCTTCAATTTGCAGCTCTGTAATTGCATTGGATGAAGCAAGCTGCTTCTGATTACCTTCAGCCAGTTCTGCATTATCATACGGTGTGAAACAAGCAAAATCATCCTTCTCCTGACTATATACAGGTGAATTTCTTGCTCCATTTTTTGTAATTGTTTTTACAAACCCAGTTTCTTTGTACAATCTCCTCTCCTCCCCACCAAAAATCGATATAACAAGATATGTAAAATCTAGCTTCAAAACACCACCCAACTTAGTCCCCCATGACCTAGATAGAAGCATTCCAAATCTATCAGGGATATCTTCTACTACTACATCCGTGACCAAGCTTCTAGTTGGAATTTGGGCTAGTGACACTGCCAGATCCTTAATAACCCCTAGACATTTGAATTTGTTTGAATCAAAAGAATACAAGTCCCTATAGGGTTTGGTAACTTGTAGACTTAGTTGCTTCATTACCGACAAAGGCATAAGATTGTGTGAAGCTCCCGAATCAAACATACAATTATGTAAGAGGAAGTCATGGACCAATAAGGAAATCTAAAAAGGAGATATTGAAGGATCTACTTCCTCTACGTGTTGAAAAGTGTGCAACAAGAAATGCTAAAAATAGCACTGCTATAAATAGCACGACTATTAATAACAGTTTAGCCATTGGAGGTCTTAGCAATAATGGGTGAAAAGTGACAATGCTAAAAATAGCTTTCTAAAAATAGCATTTCGGGATGCCTTCTTATTTTAGTCAGTCCTTGGACTAAACATAGGAAGTAAATTTCGAATTTGATATCAACAACAATTTGAAAATTAATTAATTAATTCATCTTGAGTTAATTAGTTAAGGAAAATCAAACTTGAAGTCTATGAGGACATGCAACAGTTTCTCCATTAATTGAGGAATTTAACCTTCAGTTAAAGAGATAAGGATGAGTTGTAATCAGTTGACTTAGTTTAACTTCGTCAAGTCCAGTTAGATTAATTTAACAGTTTGTTAAATTAATGAGAGTTCAGTTAGTTAATGCTTGCATGCATGTAACTACTGTAATTCAGATAACTGAGTATTCACTCATGGGTAACTCACGCATGTTAGTTCAGTCAGAGACCTAGTTGAGATCAGATGGAGGGACAGTGTACTATAAGTTGCTAGGATATTCCTGGGTGAATATTCCTTGCATGTAGAAGGAATATTATTCCTTATGGATTGTGCAATTGGACTTGAGGTTACAGTGAGTGTGATGAGGCCAATTCACGCATGTGATATCATTGGACCCCAATCAAAACTGCGCAAGGAAATAGGAGGCTTGGAGGGCTTGAGGAAGATATATTCTCTGTCTATTGAGTCTGTGAGCTGTATTGTTTGAGTGTAGAGAGAGCAGGATAGCTTGAGAGCTGATTCTTTTTGTAACTTGAACAAGATTTCCACTTGTATGATAATACAGAGTTGGGGTTTTAGGTTGGTGCTTTCCCGAGTGATATATCTTCTGTGTTATGGTTGATTGCTTCTCATTCTCAGTTATATCTATTTGTGCTTGATGTTGCTCATGTTCAATTAAGCTTCTGCTAAATTGTTTGCAGAAGTAGATCAAGTGTTTTTCTTTAGTACATTGCATTACCAGGTGATCTACAGTGGGAAATTCTACATGATATCAGAGCAAAGGTGATCAAGGAAGAACAATATACAAGCAGGAGAAGTACAAAGTTTGGTTTCTGAATATTGAATTGAGTTCTTATCACATCTATTTCACCGATGGAATTTAGTGGTTTAAGACTCAAATATACCCTTGATAGCAGTTCGAATTATATAGCCTGGAAGGATCGCATGGAGGCAGTATTGGAAGATAACGGTCTCAAGGACTTCATTGATCAAGAAATCCAAAAGTCGACTGATGCTACTCAACTGGTGGAATGGAAAAAGTGTGTGGCTAGAGCAAGGAGAATCCTCCTGGAGGGAGTTCGAGATCACATTGTCTCGAGCCTTCATGAGAAGGAGACTCCATTTTTGATGTGGAAAACATTGAAAGATATTTATCAGAATAGTAGCGATCAGAGGAAGCTGGCGCTGAAGGACAAACTTTGAAAGATCAAGTGTGAAAAGGGTGACACAATCTTTACGTTCCTGAACAAGCTCACCACCTGCAGGGATGATCTTGGAAGTGTAGGGGTCATGACTGCTGATGATGACATGGTGAGTCTAGCACTCCTCGGTCTTCCTAAGAGCTGGAATAGCTACCAGGACTCGGTTAATGGAGGAGAGAAAGTGCTAGATTGGGAATGAATTTGATCAGACCTAATGCAGGACGAGATAAGGTGGAGCACCAGGGATGGATTTTCATCAAAACAAGATGATGAAGAAAATCTAGCTATAGCGGGTAGAGCTAAGAAAGGGAAAGGGAAGGCGTGCCAATCTAAATCTTCTCATGATGGGAAGAAGGTTGACAAGTCGAACGTGCGATGCATTCATTGTCATGAAGTGGGCCATTATGCTATGAATTGTCCATAGAAGAAATCCAATAAGGGTTCCTCTAAGGGATCTGATGGTGATGCACTAGCTTCACAATTTGAGCTGGATTTCTCGCTTATCGAATGCATGGTCTCATCCATGGTGGGCTGTATTTGGTACCTGGACAGTGGAGCTTCCTTCCACATTTAGGGTGACAAGAATCTTTTCAGTACATTGGAGGAGAAGGATCTCCAGATGCGGATCGAGATGGGCGATGATGGAAAATACTGTGTCTCAGGTGAAGGTACAATTGTGTTTCAGAGGGAGCATGGTGCTCCTCTCACCCTATCTGTTGTTAAGTATGTACCAGGTTTGAAAAATAATCTTGTGTCTATTTTTATGCTAGAAGATAAAGGCTATGATGTAGTCTTTAGTAAACGAAAAGTGTTCCTAAGGCATATCAGCACCGGACAGACTAAGCGAATTGGGTTCGAGTAAAGAATCTCTACAAGCTGGAGGTAGATGATTGTGTTGCACTGAGTTCCAAAGCAGAGGTGGTGCAAAGCCAAGATGTTAGTGAGCTATGGCATAGGAGACTGGGCCACTTGCATCATAGGGCCTTGAAGATCATGCAGCAAATTTCTACCGGCTTACCCAAGGGAAAACTGGAGCAAACAGACACGTGCAAAGGATGCACCCTGGGTAAGTATGCGAAAGATTCCTTTAAGGATAGGGATAGTAGAGCCGGAGCAATCCTAGAGCGAGTTCACTCAGATGTATGTGGACCATTCTCTACAGCCTCCACCAGTAAACAAAGGTACTATGTTATTTTAATTGATGATTTTTCTCGTAGATGTTGGATCTACTTTATGCAAAAGAAGGATTAGACCTTCTTGAGGTTTTGTGAGTTTAAAACCTCGACAGAGAAAGAATCTGGGAAGAAAGTAAAAGCCTTGCATAGCGACAATGGTGGAGAGTATGTTTCCCAGCAGTTTAAAGACTTCTGTACTGCAGAAGGAATTAAACAGGAACTAACGGCACCTCATAACCCATAACAGAATGGGGTGGCCGAAAGGAAGAATAGATCTATTGTGGGAGCAGCTCGAGCGATGTTGCATGACCAAAGCCTACCACTTCATCTGTGGGTTGAGGCATGCAATACAACAATGTATCTTCAAAATAGAAGTCTTCATTGGGTTTTGGGGATGAAGACACCTATGGAGGCTTTTTTCAGGGAAGCGACTAGACGTGGGTCACTTCCGTATCTTTGGATCACCAATTTTTTGTCATGTGACCAAAGATGCTTGGAAGAAGCTAGACCCAACAACTGAGTTGGGGATACTTGTGGGGTACACAAATACACCCCACAACTATCGTGTGTTTCTACCTGCCAGTCAGAGGACCGTAGTGCGCAGGGATCTGAAGTTCGATGAGCAGAGAGCCATGTGAGTGTCACTTGAGAGGGAGCTCAAGTTGCATGGCGATGAGGAAATTTTAGTTCCAAAGGAGGAGGATCCTTCTGATGATGTGGATCAGCCACATGTAGAGGATCCAGTGGTGGAGACCACCACTTCTGGAGAGTCTTCTAGTGATGGGCAGAAACGCTCATGGGAAGTTGACAGATTTATGCAGGATGCGAGAGAGAATGTGGGGCAACCATCCTCTCAATGTAGATAGAGGAGATCTCCTGAGAGATACACTGGCTACATGGCCCTAGTTGGGGAGTGTGTAGCAATTGAACCTTATTCTTTTAAGGAGGCAGTGCAACAACCAGTCTGGGTTGATGCAATGGTAGAAAAGTATGATTCTATCATGTAGAATAGTGTGTGGGATGTTGTCCCTAGACCTGCGGACAAGTCAGTGGTTAGTTCCCGATGGCTTTACAACGTAAAGCAGGCAGCTGATGGCAGTGTTGAGAAACACAAGGCAAGGTTTGTTGCCCGAAGTTTCTCATAGGTTGAGGGGATTGATTATGATGAGACCTTTGCTCCCGTAGCAAGGTACTCATCTATTAGATTGATGCTAGCTCTATCAGCTCACATGGGTTGGAAGATCCATCAGATGGATGTGAAGACGGTGTTCCTCAATGGGAAGATTGAGGAAGAGGTATACGTTGAGTAGCCTAAAGGATTTGAGACCTTCGATCGCGAGTCGCATGTCTTCCGGCTCAAGCGAGCACTGTATGGGTTGAAGCAAGCACCCTGTGCTTGGTATACCAGGATCAAAAGCTATTTCACTGGGTTGGGCTTCACTAAGAGTGAAGTATATGCGAACCTATACCACATCATGGTAGATGGTAAGCCATTGATTATTGTACTTTATGTCAATGATCTGATTTTGACAGGTGATGACCAACTGATATAGTCTTGCAAGGAGGACCTTGCAAGAGAGTTCGAGATGAAGGACATGGGCCTCATGCACTACTTTCTAGGCATGGAAGTGTGGCAGAAAGATTGGGAAGTATTTGTGTCTCAAGGCAAGTATACCAATGAGATACTTAGGCGCTTTCATATGGAGAAGTGCAAGCCCATGCAGACTCCTCTAGTTGGAAACTAGAGGGAGGAGGATGCTACTTCAGGTGAGGTAGTAGCTACTACTATTTATCGGCAGCTGGTGGGTTCACTCATGTATCTGGTGAACACATGACCCAACTTATGCTTTGCAGTGAACCAGTTGAGTCAAGCTATGGTTCATCCTACAAAGCTGTTTTGGAAGGCAGCGAAGCATATGTTGAGATATCTCAGAGGCACTACACAGTACGGATTATGGTACAGACGGATAGAGGGAGTGAAGTTGCAAGGCTTCATGGATGCGGATTGGGCAGGTAGTCCATCAGATCGGAAGAGCACTTTTGGAGGAATCTTCAACCTTGGTTCAGCTACAGTTTCTTAGTATAATAGGAAACAGAGATCAGTTGCACTTAGCTTAGCAGAGGCTGAATACATGGCTACGAGTCAGGAAACATGTGAGGTCATTTGGATGCGAAAGATTCTAGTGGGACTGTTTGGTCAGATGATGTATCCTACAATGATATACTGTGATAATCAGAGTTGCATAAAAATTTATTAGAATCCAGTGTTTCATGACAGGTCCAAGCATATAGATATCCGTTACCATCATCTATGGGACTATGTGGTCAAGAGGATCATGATGTTGCAGTATGTTTCGACCGAGGAGCAGGATGCAGATATTTTGACTAAGGCATTGTCAAAATGCAAGTTCGAGTTCCACAGAGACAGGATCGGGGTTGCTGATAATCCCTTTCTTGTTGAGAGGAAGTGTTGAAAAGTGTGTAACAAGAAATGCTAAAAATAACATTGTTATAAATAGCCTGGCTATAAATAGCAGTTCAGCCATTGGAGGTCTTAGCAACAATGGGTGAAAAGTGAAAGTGCTAAAAATAGCTTTTCTAAAAATTGCATTTCGGGATCCCTTCTTATTTTAGTTAGTCCATGGACTAAACATAGTAAGTAAAATTCGAATTTGATATCAACAACAGTTTGAAAATTAATTAATTAATTCATCTTGAGTTAATTAGTTAAGGAAAATCAAACTTGAAGTCTATGTAAGGCTATGCAACAGTTTCTCCATTAATTGAGGAATTTAACCTTCAGTTAAAGAGATAAGGATGAGTTGTAATATTGAGTTGTAATCAGTTGACTTAGTTTAACTTAGTCAAGTCCAGTTAGATTAATTTAATAGTTTGTTAAATTAATGAGAGTTCAGTTAGTTAATGCTTGCATGCATGTAACTAATGTAATTCAGATAACTGAGTATTCACTCATGGATAACTCATGCATGTCAGTTCAGTCAGAGACACATTTGAGATCAGATGGAGGGACAATGTACTATCAGTTGCTAGGATATTCCTTGGTGAATATTCCTTGCACGCAGAAGGAATATTATTCCTTATGGATTGCGTAGTTGGACCTAAGGTTACAGTGAGTGTGATGAGGCCAATTCACACATGTGATATCATTGGACCCCAATCAAAACTACGCAAGGTAATAGGAGGCTTGGAGGGCTTGAGGAAGATATATTCTATGTCTATTGATTCTGTGAGATATCTTGTTTGAGTGCAGAGAGAGCAGGATAGCTTGAGAGCTGATTCTTTTTGTAACTTGAACAAGATTTCCACTTGTATGATAATACAGAGTTGGGGTTTTAGGTTGGTGCTTTCCCTAGTGATATATCTTCTGTGTTTTGGTTGATTGCTTCTCATTCTCGGTTATATCTATTCATGCTTGATGTTGCTTATGTTCAATTAATCTTCCGCTAAATTGTTTGTAGAAGTAGATCAAGTATTTTTTTTTAGTACATTGCATTACCAGGTTATCTACAGTGGGAAATTCTACACTACATGTGAACCAAAAACCACTACTGGTTTGTCTTCCCGCAGATTTACAGTATCATTTATAATTTCATTTTCCTTCACATTAACAACCTCAAAAATCTCCTTTTGATAAATAGGTATTTTTGTCAATTTTGTAAGAGGAACCTGAATTCTTACCTTTTCCAATTCCTTAGTAAGGCTAAACAAGTGATCCTGTTTAGCAGTTCTTTCATTTTCCTCTTCACCTTTTTTCATGACTAGGATTACTTGAGGAATTGAAACAAGTCTCTCCAAAGGAATTTTTCCAGTTTGATCTTGAGAAGACTCACCTTGAAGTATCTATGTCTTGCCATTTACATTCTATTGCCACTTTCCTTTATTCACTTGTTTTGCAGACATAGATTCTTGTGGAGTCGCCTTTGGTGAGGAAGTTGAAACTTACTGCTCACTTTCATTTTCTTGATTTCTTGACCTCTTCCTCGATCTCAAGTCATATTTCTTATGTAGTTCAGCTTGCATAAAATTAGAAAATTGCTTCCAATATTCATCATTTTTATCATGAATGGCATATGTTTCATCATATTCATACTCTTCTTCTTCGATAACAAGTTCATCTTCATCCACTGCATATAATGTAAAAATTTAATCCTCAGGATGCTCTTGTTTTTCAACAGGACCTGCCTCTATATATAATGGTGCTTGAATTTGATCTTGATCTTTTCTTTCCCTTTGCAAGATTTGCAAAGGTTGTCTTCTGTACTGGGGATTAAATTTCTTATTATACTGTGTTTGCTTTAGAAAACTCTTATTTTATAACTCTAATCTATTTACCTTATCAGACAAAATTTTAATTACATCACACATATCCTCCAATGTTTGACTTTGAGAGGATTCCATCTTTGCCTTTCCCTTGTCTTGGGTAGGTTGTGTTTCTGGTGCTTTTCCTATAACCACCAGATTCGCTTCTATCTCTAAAGCATCTGTTTGGATCTGATCAAGGGTTGGAGCTCTTCTTTCCCTTATTGTGAATCCAAAATTTGATTCAAAAGCCCCTGCAAAAGTTATTTTTGCACCATCAGGAGGAGGCTTAATCTCCGTTGGGAGACTATTGTAAATTTTTTTAAATCTTTTGACAAATTCGGCAACAGTTTCATCAGAATTTTTCTTTATGGAATTAAACTCTGTTAATGAATACCCATGGTCTCTTTTTTCTCCCCATCTCTGAAAAAACACACGTTCCATCTCTTCCTAAGAAGGAATAGTATTATTGGGAAGTCCTTTAAACCATTTCCTTGCTTCTCCATCCAAGGACAGAACAAAAAGTCTTAGAGCAACATCTACATGTTCAATGTCTTTGTTTGCTGAAAAATTGCAAAATACTGACACATGATTTTCTACAGATTGTTCATCTTCCCCTGTAAAACGAGGAAGAGTTTTGATGTAATCCTGAGGCATTTGGTTTAATGGTTGTGGCAATTGAAGAGGTGCATTAATCAAGAATGCAGGTACTTCCATGTTTATTGAACTTTGATTACCAATAGATGTGGAACTTGATTGAGAAGTGAATGGAATGTGCAAAGGAGGTAATGTGGTTATTGGTTGAGGTTGAATATTTACAACAAGTAAATGAAAAGTATCAGACTCAAAAGATTAGTCTTGACAGCTAGGTTCCTGAAATGAAGATGATGAAAAAGATGACTCTCTATCAGATAAATGTTCAGATAAGTTGCTGCTTGATGCAGACAATGTAGGAATTGGTCTAATTGAGATCTTAGACTTCCTAACCCTCCTTGAAACTAGCCTTTCAGGATTTGAAAGAGCTTGAACCTTCTTTTGTGAAGTGTCTGATCTTGTATGGGGTCTTCTTGAAGCTAGAATTATTGCTTTGATTCAAAACAACCAAATATTTCCTCCTCACTAAACAACCAGAGGAAAATATTGAAACCCAGGAGAAAGTCTTCTTGTCTTCTCTCCCTGGAAACAACGCCAATTAATGTTGTTCCTTAAGAAACCAATTTCCTGTCAGCGGGGAAATTGTGCTTAAGACAATAATAAATATTACTTATTGTCACTTATTGTTTGTTGTGTTCTCAAATGAAGATCCTAGAAAACTTGGTCTTTAACTCTTAATACATGTATGACCATAACATCTCAGAATGCCATTTGTTGCTAGATATAAATGATGAATGAAGAAGGTTTGAAGGAGAGGTTAAAGATAATATGTTGATCTTTCATAGAATCTACTATCTGTAACTTAGAGGACCTATGATAATGAGAACTAAATCATAGACAATATGTTGATCTTTCAAAAAGTCTATTATCTATAACTTAGAAAGGAAGTGAGGACTTCAAGTATAAGAGCGCTCTTTTAAGGAATTTTAACTTTATCTACAAAAGCATATCAAGACCTGTAGCTTCATTACTATACTTGAAAAGAAGAAAACATAGCATGACACATGACATAGAAGCTTACAAAATTATATGCAACAAATCATGGAAACTTCTGATTCTTTCATTAATCAACAATGATATCAGGAATACACTGGCCTAGTCTCCGGGTTCTCCAAAATTCCAACCCTTTCTTAGTGAATTTTCCTCTTTTTATACATTGTGGAATAGTTGTTGATTTCTGAAACTGCCCAAACTATCTAACTGCTTTTCTACTATATGAAGTAAAAACTATTACAAAATTTTACAGAGGGTAAAAGACACCTCAAAGAACATGAAATAACAAGAACATAACTTGATTCAGAAGGGGATGATAACTGTTGGCTTGCTTTTGATCCACTGCCGAATTCCTCTGTAAATGCCCTAATGATGATTAATTCATTTTAGCTGTAATGAAATACGTTTAGTTTGTATAATCTTGAGCTTACATGGGCATTCTGATTGGTCAAAATGCAAAGAAACATACCGGATTGTCTTCCTCTTCAGCGTCGGCTCTAACCTTGATTTTCCACTTTACATAGCTAAATTAACGTGAACTTCTGATTAGTTCGAAACTCAAAAGAGTTAATGCTGCTTTATAAACCTATCAAATCCGCTCATCCAACGCTCCGTTGACTTGCATTGCAAATTGCAATTGGCCCGAAAATCATTGTAAAACTTAACTTATGCACCCTTAGGCCGCATAACTACGAAAGTGTTGGACTTATGCGTAAATCCTTTATACCTGCGCTTTTCTATTGTAAACCTTTTACAATGAAAATATGTTATAAAACATGATTTTTCCACCTTCGCACAATTTTCAAGGTATACTTTCCCGCCAATTCATCCCTGCCGTTGATCTATGCTTTTCAAATCGGACGGTCTATAAAGGTTTCATGTGGGACATAAGCCCGGAGAACATCCACCCGAAATTGGAGGTTTCCTCTCTCCACTTGACAGCTACGTGTTGAATGCTGAGTGGGATCGGGTGAGCTCTAAATAAAACCATTTACTATTTTTGCTCCACCTGAAAACCTGACTTATAACTTTAAATCTGCCTTTTCTTCGAATTCAACTTTAACACTAATTTTTCGTTTACACAGCAAAATTGACGCAAATTACGTAAAGCGGAACTAAAAAGGAATTAACCCAATCTAATAAATCTATCAGATCTGGAAACTTTATCGCAAATCGCATTCAGTGATTGAACCAACACCCATTGCTCCGTGGACCTGCCGGAAGTATAAAATATGGTATATATAATAGCGGGTCCGGAACCCAATTGCAAATCACAATTGGCGCTATGAAAATATACATAAGGTGCTTTACGGACCCGCTAGAGTTATTAAACACATTATATATCATTTCGGGTTCGGCCCACCCATATCGCAATCGGCATAGCCACACACACACATATATATATTAAGAGTTATGCGATATCACAAACTCACCGAGGCTTATAAGACATAACATATATATAACTACAGACCCGCCGAACTTTATAAAACATAACTTATAGTATTTCAGGTCCGGTGTTAAAACTTTAATACTTGTTTCCTTTATAAATCCGATGTATTCCTTTATTTCTTTCTCGTTTCGATATGCACTTATATATATATATATATATATTTATTATATATAATATATATATATATATATATATATATATATATATATATATATATATTATATATATATATATTATATATACTATAATATATATAGATATATATATATTGGGTCTAGCTCCATTAACTGTTTATATAATGACTTGATTTGTTTGTATAGTAACTTTGGCTACTCCGGGGCCAATTCTTTTACAATTCTTTCTTTTGCGATTTCAATGTATAATAAACAAAATACTTCATTAAGGTTGAACCCCTGCAATGATTTTAAAACCACACATTGTGAATAAAGTGATAAATAAGCTTAAACACAATATAAGCTACAACAATAACCACCACAGTCCATTCCCCTAAACCAATTATTCATCAACCATCCTCCCCATCATCTAGTTCATCTCCATCCAGTTCAAGCCCTTCCTCAACTAGCAGCACTTTACCCCCTAGTCAAGCCAGAATCCAAGCCATGGCAGATGATATGCACCTCTAGTTTTACCTACACAACTCCATGCCATGCTCCAAGATTATCAAAGCAAAATATTTTTGTTTGATGCTACTGGCCAGTTTATTGCCTAATAACGTGTGGACAAAATGATTGACTTTTTTGAGTTGCATGAGGTAGATGATTCAGATGTCCAAATGAGGTTGTTTGCTCAAACATTAACTGGGGATGTTAAGAAATGGTTCAAAGCTTTACATGTTGCCCATATTGCAGACTTAGCTGCTTTTCATAGATTATTCCTTGATAGATGGGAGAGAAATGCAATTGAACAACATACAGAGGAGGCATATGAAAGTGTATCAGATGAAATATCATAAGTAAGTATGAAATCCAACGTGAAGACCAAATAACCAAGCAGCTTAAAAGGCAAAAGATCAAAGATTAAAAGACAACAGAACCTAAATAACAGGGACAGTAAGCAGCAGTTCAATAGCTGTCTCTATCTTCTTGCACGAAGATATTTCCTTTTCCTAGATTAGTTCTCAATGCAATTTGAGATCTTTTGTAAAGTTATTTTGTATAAATACTTCATAATTCGAAGTATTGAGTGTGGATTTCTATACATTTGTAGAGTTATTTTGATCTTAAACCTAAGGGTGATTGTACCAACTTTCAAGTCAACAGACTGGAGCAAGTAATAAAAAGATTGCACTAGAGGATTCATGAGATGAGCTATTGCAGTGAAGTATCTTCTTTGTCTGATTTGTTACCTTCTTTTGTGTTTCATAAACTTAATTGTTTTCTAAATTTGAATGAATTAACTGGAAATTTAACTCAGAATTTGTTTAAGTACACTCTGTTTTTCACAGTTAGTCATTTATATGTTTTCCTCTAATACCTGGATTTGAGAACCCTTAATTGATCTCCCATATCGGTTGACCTCTTTCACTTATCTTCATGATCCGGCCTAGGGAACCCTTAATTGCTCCCTGGATTTGATTGGAAACCTCCCTGGATTTGATTGGAAACCATTTCACCATCAAGCCTTTGAAATCTGTAGTAACTCGTCTATCTTTCCCTCTAAACATTGTTTTTAGAACTTAATCCAGTCATGTTTGTCTGCCATTTGACTCCATAGCCCAATGGTAAAAGAAAACCCTTTTCATCTAAGTAAGTGATCCCACCACCCAAATTCAAATTAGAACCCAAGCACAATCATAACTAGCCTAAAATTAATTAACTAAAACAAAGTTAAATCATAAAGAGAGAGCCCTCTTTGAGATTAGGAAGGTTAGGTCCTGATCTCCAAAAGTGGTTTGTGGTTACATCTATCATTTCTTTTTCTGACAACTTTGAATAAATTTTGGGGTGATAACAATAACAAAGAGGCATACAGAGCTGATGAGAATCAACACATCCAATGAACATTCTCGAAGAAACTCCTCCAGGTGGCATGAAGCAAACTTAAAATGGGTAAGAGTTGTTGAAGTTGTTATTCAAAGATCACCATGCGTGTGAATTTCACCTATTAGTTCCAAGCAAGTTGTACAATCTTATCAAAGTGCTAACCAAGCTGGGCATTTTCTTAACCATGGAGATCTATATTCAACCATAACTCCTACAAAAACATAACCTCCATATCTATATTCTTTTAATAAACTCTAATGTTGAGAGATATGGGGGGATTGTTATTATTTCTCCTTGTATAAATATAATTTTTTGGATGAGTTGGGGGGGGGGGGGGGATGCACGAGATAGAGTAGAGAATATAATAGAGAGGAATTATTATAATAGGAGATCTTTTCACAAATCTGTGATTTATGTGATTGGGGTTTTTATAACACCCTCCTCCTACATCTACCCAAGTAACCAACCAACTGGGGTAAACATGCGACGAGAGGCCACTATGAATGATTTGACCTCCTAAGTCATGTTAAGGAAGTGAAACCGATGGAAACACACCATACATACATTCAACATTAGCTCCAGGACCCTCAGGAACCAATCCAATACTTTAGATAGCTTGCCCTTGGGTCACACTAATATTTTGGACAACTTAATCCTCAGTTTCTCTCATGTTATTAGCATGACAGTGTCCAAAAACCCAAAATCATTCTTGCTTGCCAGCGTCCAGAGACTCATTTTGTTAGTGCTATGCCAATGTCTTAGGGATTTGAGCCACTTTTTTAGGCTCAGAACCCAGGTCACTACCCAAAATTTCATGACACCTTCAAAATAGTGAAATAACATGGAAATGACAGTACTAAAGCAAATGCTTGAATGAAACCTTGACTAGACACCTACTAGCTATGACATGCATTTCGTTAAACATATTACGGACATGTAAACTACAAGTGTAAATAACATATATGAGCATAGGGGTCTCATACTTATCTGAGATTCTCCATGAAGCATTGATGCCTCAACACATTAATTGTCATTCCATTCATTAGAACATAGATACATTGTTCATTCATAGACAAGTAAAAACATGATGAGATCCATACATAACTATTGTCATAAAACACATACATAACCAGCATAATAGGGACATAAATACCCATGAAATCACAACCATATAAACCACATATAATCCAATATAATACTAATATAAATACAAGGAGACATAACCATTCATTAATGATGCAAAATCTAAACCCAGGTTGGGACTTCCACGTTCCACCCGATCGTAGTATGGCTGAGACAAATCTATGTTTAGTTGTTCACCCCCTGTGCCATATTCCAAGCATGAATGTGGGATCTCATGGAATACATCAATCAAAACTCGTTCAGGGTTTCCAGAGGTCACCACCTCAACCCATTGAACAAAAATTCCACCTCACGGTTGGACATCACAAAACCATCATCAAATCAGTCTCTATCTCAACCATCAAGGGTTCCAAAGCGTTTGTTCCAACCAACGCTCTGAGACTAGTAACTCAACTCACAGTTGTCGTCAAGCTCTAGAGCGTTTGTCCAACCAAGGCTCCAGGACTAGTAACTCAACCCACCAAGGGCTCCAGAGCGTTTGCCCAACCAAGGCTCCAAGACTAGTGACTCAACCCACCAAGGGCTCTAGAGTGTTTTTCCAACCAAGGCTATGGGATTAGTAACTCAGCCCAAGTTGTTATAGGGCTCAAGAGAATTTTTCCAACCAAGGCTCTAGGAACTAGTAACTCAAACCAAGCTAAGGAAACATGAGAACCAACCAAAAACTCAATAATGAAATAAACCCACAATCACCATGACTATCCAGGAAATGGCAAGGTTAGGCAATCCACTATCAATCCAGGAAATCCTCCATGCCAATGACAGATCATGACCAAGAATCCACATTCAAGTGCCATGCATGCCAAAACTTGTGAGGAAATCATACATGCAACTTGGTACTTGCAATCAAATATGATGTAACTACTGATACTGATTCCCTCTTGTGCTTGTATGCTCTTCCTTTACCTTCTTTCTCCAAGAATCCAAGTATGCCAAACCCTCCAAAAGTACTCCAAGAAAACTCCAAGTCTCCAGGAGTATGAGAGAGAGAGAGAATAATGAGAGAGTGTAGGTTTTAACCCCGTACAGAAATTACCTGCATACGAATTCTAAAACACAGAAAATAAACAATGCGAGATCATAATACATAAAACACATATAAACAGAGATTTCCCCTGGATCCCAAAACTGGGACTACCAGCTTGATTTTTCATTATGTTCCTTTCAATGTTACAATACATATTTATACATGCCGAACGCATCCAATACCATGGACCGAAAAACCATCGCGTCCAATACCATGGACCGAAAACCATCGTGTCCAAAAAACATGTGCGAAAATCATGCACAAAACCATAGGTGGGTTCGCCCAACCTAACATAGGGTCCAAAACCAAAATTTTCCAACCCCATCAAGTGGGGTTACGGGTGCCCTTCAAACCCCCCTGTTAACTACATGGAAAGAATATGAAACAACCCAACATTTTCCCACTCGTTGTTTTCTTTCCACAAGGGCCACAAGAGAGCTTAGTCATTTTCCCAGCCTTGAAATGCCCATTGTCTCTCTACACCAAGAGAACTTCTCAGAGCTCACAGATTTTGTCAAGGCATCTGCACTATTCTTCAAAGTGTCCACCTTTACCAGTAACACCTTTGTGTCTTCTATCATATCCCTCACAAAGTGATACTGAACATTAATGTGCTTTGTCTTTGAATTATATGCAGGGTTCTTTGCCAAGAAAATTGCACTTTGGCTGTCACAGTCTATCCTTATAGCTTCCTGTACTACCCCCATACTTGAACATAAGCTCTGAAACCAAACTGCTTCCTTGCTTGCATGAGTGGTTGCCATGTATTCTGCCTTTGTAGTTGATAGTGCCACTACAGATTGTTTCTTACTCATCCAACTGACTGCATCTCCAAATAGGTTAAACACATGCCCACTTGTAGATCTTCTCTGATCCAAATCTCCAGCCCAGTCTGCATCAACAAAGCCACGAATATCCAACACTCTATCCAATCCTGGTCTTCCTTGGTAGCACAGACCATAATCACTAGTGCCACGCAAATACCCGAAAACCCGTTTCACTGCTGTCCAATGCTCCTTTCCTGGTTTTGACATAAACCTGCTCAATACTCCCACTGCATGTGCATGTCTGGTCTAGTACAGACCATTGCATACATTAGGTTACCAACTACACTTGCATATGGAACATGGGACACGTCCTCTTCCTCTTCTTGTGTCTTGGGACATTGTTCAGAAGATAACCTCACACCTACAAGAATAGGAACCTTCACCGGTTTACTATCCTGCATATTAAACCTCTGCAGTATTCTCTAGACATACTTCCTTAGCTTTAACTAGATCTTCCTCTTTGCTCGATCTCTTTTAATTTCCATGCCCAAAATATAGTTTGCAACATCAAGATCTTTCGTGTCGAATTTGGAGGACAATTGGGTCTTCAAATCTTGGATAATTTCTTTGTCATTTCCAACCAACAACATATCATCCACATACAAGACTAGATAAATAACACGGTCACCAATTAATTTAAAATACACACAGTGATCTGCTTTGTTTCTGGTGAAGCCAAGTCCTCCTATAAATGTATCAAATTTATGATACCACATCCTTGGTGACTGTTTTAACCCATCAGAGACTTCTTTAACTTGCATACCAGTTCTTTCCTACCCTTCACTGCAAAGCCTTTAGGTTGCTTCCTGTAGATTTCCTCTTCTAGATCCTCGTGAAGAAATGTTGTCTTCACATCCATCTGTTCTACCTCAAAATCAAAAGCAACAACAACAGATAAAAGTAATCTAATAGAAGTTACCTTGGCAACAGGAGAAAAAATATCACCAAAATCAATTCCCGGCACCTGGGAATAACCTTTTGCTAC
>APFE030769766.1:90274-105137 GCA_000404065.3 Pinus taeda | reverse complement strand
TATATATATATAATGCAATTTAGTATTTTTTATATTAATTTATGGTTAGGTATTAAAATTTTGGTAAATATTTTCATCTACTAATTAGAAAACCATGAATTCATTATTAAGAAATCAAGTAATATTAATAATTGATATCATTTTAAACTCTAAGAATAATGACTGTGTGATTTATCTTCCTCACTTGTTAGAGATATATATAAATAAATTATCAAAGAGGTTGAAAGAGTACCTCTAGCATAAACTTTAATTTAACCTAAAAAGCCATTGTCATGCCCTTATAGTCACCCACTGTCGGAGCCTGACATAGCGCACCTAGATGGCCCATCACTATAGGTTTGTGGTGCATCATTTCATCTCATCGATTTTCTCAATCTGAAACTACGTGATTCCATACTACACCACTTTTTATATTTCACGATTATTAAAATTCTTAAGTTTAACACTTATTGAAGTATGTAGATAATCATTCCATAAAATTATGCCTTCGCATAACCAATATGAAAATGATATGAATGAAAGTAATCTTATAGAATAAACAGCCCAACTAGCCTAACAGTTGCTAAATATTCAAATGTGTTGCAACCGAGTGAGCTCTAGTCTCGTATAGCAATTTAAAAATTATAAAAGCACATAATTCATACAGACCTGTCCCCAAATTTCCTATTTCAGTTACTACCATCATTCACAACTTTGTCATAGATCAAAATCATTTCACTTGATAGAAATAGTAAGTACTAGCGTATGCATGCAATATATGAAGAGTTAAGTTAAGTGAAGGAAAGCAAGTTAAGACTAATATTAGAATTCAAGTGAGTCAAAGTTAAAAAGTTATTACCTTGTCAAGAAAAGCTAAGTTAAGGAAAAGAAAATGTAGATTTATGTTAAATTCGAGTTAGAAAAGTTTAGTTAAAGTGTAAGTCATAGTTTCCATGAGGAAAAGAAAGTTAGAGTTTGCATGATTCCATATTTAGAAAGTTTAGTGCTTATATACTCATGGTTGGGTCATTGTAATGTGAAGTAAGAAGAGAGAATAGAAGCAAATCGGTGGATGTATTTGAGAGAATAATTAATGAATAGAACTTATTTATTCAAGAAAAAACTTGTGTACTTATTTGCCTTTTGTTTTCATGTTTATCTCTCCCTCTAAAGTGGTATTAGAGCAAGGTTTAGCAAGGTTTAGAAGAACCAAAGGAGTTAAGAGGTCATGAGCTACTTCCACTAAGATCCTTGGCTATTGTGAGTAGTCTGCAAATAAAATTTTGAATATATTGATCTATAAGTGGAAAATAGAGCTCGCTGAGTTTCTAAACCCAACTACTAAAATATTAGGGTGAGTAGCCTACAGATCCACCACCATATCAAGAGGAAAGAGTCACCACCACTAATCAAATAAGGAGTCTCCACTGTAAGTTGTAGCCATGATCCTCCATATGAATCTACATAGAAGAGCTTAGCAAAGTTGCTAGTAGTTGTTGGGAGCTACCGTTAAATTTAAGGTTAAAATGTTTAGTTTTAAGGATAATCAAGTGTATGTTACATTGATTTATAGAAGGTTGGCACAATAAGGAAAGAATACAAAAGACAAAAGAAATATGACAATCATGGGTCACGAAGAAATAATGAAGCAAACTGAGAAAACAAATCAAAAGGAAGAGCCAAATTATTTCAAAGACCTCATAGAGGGTCTCACCACAATTAGGCCATCTAAAAGACAAGTAGATGAAGTAGAACAATTCGAGGATGAATGGACCAAGATAAATCTTATAACACTTCCAAAATTTATTGGTAAAAAAATTAATTTTTGGGAACTTTCAAAATGTAAACGTTTCTTCGATGTAAAGAGTTGATTGAATATCAGTCTAATAACCCATATGATGAAGTATGTGATTCCTTAGTATTGAATCTTATAAAACATGCACTGGATGAGAAGTCCTTGTGCAAGGTAGCAAAATATACATCTTCCTTGGAAGCATGGAAGACCCTAGAAGTAGAATTTAGTATAAAGGAAAGTGAAATAAAGCAACAAATTATGTTACATTCTATTGAAGAATCAATAGAAAGTCAACCGCATGTTTGAGAGTAAATGAGCAAGAATCTAGGAGGAAAATAGAGCTTGGAGACCCCACTCAAATATGGATAATGGTCATAAAGTCTATAAAAGTGAAAGCCATCATGCAGACATACATATGGATGAAGGAGACACATAAAATATTGTAGAGTGAGAAGTTGAAATGCCTACGTGTAAACTAGAGCAAGAGCATATAGATTCTCAAGAACCACACTATAACATTGATGGTGAAGATGATGATGAATCCCACTATGATGAGAGACATGTAGATGGTGACTATGGAGTGAGTTGTGAATTATTGAATCCAACAATAGACCTTGTTAATGATGGTGAAGCTTCCAACAAAGAAGTGAAAAACATGTGTAACCTCCTTGCCAGTATGATTGTAGTTGATGATGACCTCTTTGCATCAGAGTTTGAGGAATTTAAGTTTAATAATAACAAACATAATTTTTCATATGATGTAATGGTTTATAGAGTTGAAATTGCATCTCTCATGAATCTAGAAACAAATAATGGAGTTGGCGAAGTTGAAATTATTAATGAGCACAAACATGCTCAAATATCTCACCATAGTGTGGATAAAAGTTATGTTGATGAAATTTTTGGTCTCTTTCTTGAAACAAGGACTGATTGTGGAAATATGGAAAGTGCCGTGTTTGATGAAGAACTGAAGGTTGGCGCTACCACTGTAGCAACAAATTATGAAGCAATAATTAGAATTGTTCATGAAGTAGTTTGTGATCTAGCTTCAATTGATGATTTAGAAGAGGATATAGTCATTCATGAGATTTTGATGAGAATATCCATTAATAACATAACAATGGAAGATAGCCTCAAGGAAGTTGAAGAGGCAGTGAAGAAAGAAGAAGCGGAGAAAGTTCTCAATGCAGAGAAAAATGAAGATGCTTTTAACATTTATTTTGAGTGTGCAAGTAGATAGGACAACAATCAAGTTATAGTTATATATATGGAAGAGAAGATGAAGAAAAGGATGAAGGAAAGGGCATGGAAGTTTTTGAAGATGAAGACGAAAGCATTGAAACAACCTTTCAACAATGGAGTCAAGAAGAAATCAAACTATACTATCAAGAAATATGGTAGAAATAAGACCAAGAATATGAAGTGGAAGAAGCATGACAAATTTCATAGTTTGAAGATGAAGAGTTGTGGTAGTAGTCGATGTGTGAACGAATCATTCAAGAGGAACATTTAGAAGATAGGTTGTAAAAGCCTAAATTTCTTTTTAGAACAATTATAACAAAATTTAAAGAAAAATTGCAGTAGAAACAAGTGAAAAAATATGGAGCTTACATCAAGACAATGCAACTGAAAATGAAGCAGTTCCAAGGGTATAGAATATGCAAGAAAAGAAAAAAAAATTGTATTGTAAAAAAAAATTGAGTCAATTTTTGATTGAAAGGTTAGCATGCATAATTGAGTGAGGATTAGGTTAAGTTTAAGTCACATGGTTGTAATTAAGGGGGATTTTTAGAAATAGTAACTACTCTCATATGCATGCAATGCATGAAGAGTAGATTTAAGAGTAGGAAAGTGATTTGAGTCTAATATTAGAAGTCAAGTAAGCCAAAGTTAGAAGATTAATGCTTTGCCTATGAAAGTTGACTCAAGAAAAATTAAAATGTTGAGTTAAGTTAAAGGAAAGTTAGAAAAGTTTAGTTATAGTGTGAAGTCTTAGCTTTCATGAGGAAAGGAAAATTAGAGTTTCCATGGTGGGGCATATTTAAAAAGATTGATGTTTATATATCTGTGGTAGGGCCATTGCAATGTGAAGAAAGAAGAGTGAATAGTCGTATCTCAATGGATGTATATGAGAGATTAATTAATGAATACAAATTCTTTATTCAAGTAGAAGCTTGTTTATTTATTTGTCTTGTGTTTACATGATTACCATTGGCTCTGAATAATAATAACTTATGTCCCTACACTTTCTCATGTAATAAAATTGTGTCATGACTTGTGCAATGACCCCCTGAATCATGCTAGACATTGGGTGATTTCACACTATCCAAACCCATATAAACTTATACATTTCCCCTCCAACACCTTCACCAACTCTTCATCTCATGTTAGCACTTATAATCCAAACGGTACTTGGTCAAATGCTTGTTTCCTTAGCAAACTCACTTGTTGCATTTACAAACAATCATTCCAAATTTAAGAAGGTTGCGTCCTTCCATTTTGAATGGGTCCATGTTTCGTATTACATACATTTCCCAAATGATATCTTGGCCCAAATTGTCTCAATAGCCATTTATGCTCATTTGTGCTCACCTGAATCATGTGTTATCCTGCCATGTCCACTCTAGATTATTCAACTCATTCTAATGGGTGCATCTCTATGTGTTTGCATGCTACCCTTATCTATTCACCCATGTGCTACACATTGCCCTTGTATTTGTACTAGATTTGTTCAATCATCTAGTGTGAGCCCCTTGATGCTTTACATGCCATAAAAAGGAGAATAAATGTCTAAGGATTGTACTCGTTATCATTCCGTAATATGTTTATTTCTCTCATTCACCTAATATGATTATGTTAGGTCCCTGTACTACTAGTGTAACCCCTTATTATTGTTAGTGCAACCGCCTTATTGTATTATCATGCCCATATAGTCCCCATGTTGTTATTATTATGCCCCATAGAAGCCCACTATTGTTATTGTTGTGCGCCTACAATATTATTGTTATGTAGGCTCTGATTATATTAGGACCCCTTGGACTCCTATATATAGAAAGGAGGTCTTGTCATTTGTATCATCAAAGAATTATTCATTTGTGTAATGTAAAGGAGGTTGCCCCCTCGAAGAGTCTGATTTTGAATTCATTGATCTATCTTTTCTTCTATTATGTGAGTTGGTTACATAACATCTGGTATCAGAGCTTTGGACTCTAGGGTTTTGTTGCTTCAAACAGGACATCATGAAATTTTCGCTATAACTTTTTTCTACGAAGTTTCAAAAGCTAAAATTAAAACCCATTTGAGCAGAAATATTGATGAACCTTGGGTAAGAATTTTAGATCTTGTCCCACTATTTTTCGGAGATATGATCCAAGGAAGTTAAGTTTTTTGCAGTCTCCCAAATTATATCTCAAACAAATGACCTAGGGAAAATCATCATAACCTTCTCTCTAAGTATCAGATTGAAATTTCATAAAAATTTACAAAAAGAGGACAGACTATAGTCTTCTTTGTATCATTTCTAGGTCTGAAGGTCGAAACAATGACATGTGTGTGGTCCTGGTCTAGGGTGAAGAGTATGAAATAATACTATTGAAAGGAATAATTTCTTAATGGGGTTTTCACCTCGAGGGGGGTTTTGCCCTAGAATAGTGCCTATATCTGGTGTTTATTGTTTTATTTGTTGTTGCTTTGGTAATCTCTTGATGAACTAAAAGAAATAAGATATAAAGAATCATTATAAAAAGAAACATCGCAAGTAATTATCAAGAATAAGAAAATATTTCTTCCTTTCCGATTTTATAACATGTTTAGATGAATGTATGAACGGTTGACGAATGCATAGTCTAGAAAATTTTAATGCAATTATTATGAGAGAGAATTATGCCTTCTTAGTGATTCTTAGATAAGTTTTAGACTTCTTCGATCAGATCTGCATTCATGACCTGTAGCTTACATGCTTTCCATATGCTTGACAAAATGGTTGTCATGCTTAGGCCTAGTTACATCAAGTCCTTGATCAAGCTTTGTATGAATGGCTTTGTCCTTATGTTATTTATCATTCTGGAAAGTATCATGGAGTTCTGGGTAGTGGTGTGGAGGCTAGCCTAAAATGGTGGCTTAGAATCGAGGACCACACCCTCTGAGCTAGAATTTTTGGGCCATAATTGTACCCTTATAGGCTTATGGATGCGGTTGGAGGCCTTGTCATGCATGTGGTTATGGGACCAGGTCACTAAAAAGGAAATCTAGCTCACAGTTTGGGAACTTGGAGTAGTTTGTTTAGCTCCCGGGTATCCTGTAAGCCATGTAGGATGCCAGTTTGTGGTTGGTAGGTTCCAATTGTTAGCCCCACTTCCTTAATTGGATCTAAGAGGTCGGGTCATGTCATAGTAATTCTTTGTCTCATGTTTACGCAGGTAGATTAATGAAATTGGGTAAATGTGGGAGGGGTGGTTACAAACAATATCAAAACACAATTAACTAAGCTGATTCAAATCGACCAAAATATGAATCCATCTTGGACATGATTTTTAAATAGAGAATAAGGATGAAGAATATAACTCAATAAAAGTAATAGGTGTAGGTAGAGCTCAAGCAATGGAAGAATCTACCATTTTACAATTTAAATGAGGAAGGTGAACATTAATAACAATCTCATTGGTCATTTTCCCAATCTATTTTATGATTTTATTGCTTATTTATATATGATTTAGTTATATTTAGGTGTTACTATTTCCAAAGTTTATTAAAATCCTTGAGAGCAGAAAATATTTTTGGGCAAATTTTCTAAAAATATTAATAGTTATTGACTAATTACCTTAGGGTGTTTCTAAATAAGGATAGATTATAATATATTTTACAATATTAATATAGGCGTAATTAACTATAAAAATAATGTGCATTGGATTTCATAGAATGACACATTTGTGAAGCATCGTGAAAAATAAAATAAAAACAAAAAAAAATGAAAAAACATACTTTAACTAGGAATAAATTACTTTAAACGTGTTAAGCTTCAGTTGAAGGTACTTTTACATGAACATTTGTTTGTTTAATAAATTATAATATTTTTGTATTGCTTATGTGTTTAGGTGTTATTTTTTCCATGGTGGGGGATTTGGAATTTATTTTAAAAAGATATATATGTATTGGCCCACCTCATTCTATTTCTCTCTATTTATATATTTTTCCCATAAAATACATTTTCCACGGAAAATTATCAAGAAATTTCTCTTAGTTTGAGGATGATACACAAGATATATATTTTTAAAAACTTAAAGCTTTTTCAACATAGAAAGCAATATTTTTAAATAATGTACTTTTTAAAAATTCAATGTGTGACTTTTGAAAATTGAATCTAAGTGGCGAGGGTAACAATATTCCTCTCACCTATATAACATAATTGTTATTTACATACATAAACACACAGACACATACATATATAAAAAAATCCCAAGTTTTTATAATGAACAACAATACTTGTTGAGTAATTACAGTAATATACTAAGCTAGATAAAAGGTAAATGAGAAAAAGAAATTTTGGTAAACATAATTTTTCAGAAAATAACAAAACTCTCAACAAGAATATGAAGTTCAAAATATCATATAACATTGATATTTCCTTCTATTTTTTTAATCATGCCATAGCTACTTTTAAAAAATCAAGAGAAAGTTGAATTATTATAAAGAAATAATTATACTTCGCTTGATTTTTATAAAAGAATTATAAAAAAATAATTATCTCTTCTTCTCACGTTAGAAGAACTGAGACCAATTAATGTTAGTATTAGAGTTAGTGAGAAATTATTACATTTTTACCATAAAAAATGTTAATGGCATTATTATTATTAGTACCATAGTGAGAAAGCAAGACATTAATACTAACCATGTATTCTTACCTAGTTTATTAATATTAGTGTGAGAAGACAAAAATTACTTTAATGCTACCAATGATTTATGCATAAATGAGCACTCTAATTCAATCATAAATTCATGTGTTACATTTACTTTACATGCATATCTTGCATGTGGTTTACATTAGTGGGAGAGCCAAGTCAAATACGTGCACTAATTGGCAGTTGTGTATGCCAAGTCAGATACCATAATCTCTGCCACTCATTCCCCTATTTTGTAATTATTCTAGCTACCATGACATTCATTTCCAATCACTTCATTAAAGATAATCAATCTTCTTGCACAAGCTTCTCTTAAGTTACCATGAAGAAGAGTGACAATATACATCGAAATCAAAGAGATTTCTTCAGTTCTAGGATTGGGAAAATGTTCCAAATGATAATTTTCTTGCACAAGCTTCTCTTAAGTTACCATGAAGGAAGGAGAGTAATGGTGTGCATCGAAATCAAAGTGATTGCTTTAGTTGTAGGCATGGACTAGTCAATCAACATGATAGAACTGGACTACTCAACTTCAGTTCTACCATTTGGTTGAAGATATTTTGTGGCACAAGTTTCTCATAAGTTACTCACAATATGCATCGAAGTTTAAATCTCATGCTTTTACATATTGCTTCATAATAGGCGATCAATGATTGAGCTACATCCCGTGGGCTATGTAAAAGATTAACTTACTTAAGTAAGACTGACACACATTCTCCCTAGAGTGGGAGAGTGAAAACCCTTAAACAACTATTTTTAATTCAATAAGGGATAAATGACATGTTAGTTAAAACAAAAAAATTTGTTTTCAACAGCGTTGATCTAAATGGATAAGTCAACGAAGGTTGAGTATCATCTATCCTAGTGGCCAATTAACAGTTTTTCGATTTTACAAAACCTTTGTTGTTTTTTCCATCATTAACCAAAACGAGTGAGGAAATGAAGTCTGAGTCTAAATCATCCCTATGGCCAGTGGCCTAGATGAAGAACAAGAAGAAAAGTCTGTAGCAATTGGCGATCCTTCAACTAGACCATACTAGAAATCTAATCAAAAGGGAGTATGGTTAGTGATTGGTGGTCACATAACATAATTGTTAACTAATATTGCTATAATATATCATATCATGGGGATGGTGCCAAGATCTGTTAGGATCCAAAAGTTTGAAGATCCATAAATTACATAAACTATGATTTTATGAAAAAAATTGTGTCTAGATACCAACAAGATGGATTATGTCAAGCCACTTCATTTGTAGTGTCACATTGCATGTTGGGCAATCATGACGTTATGGCATGAAGGAAAAATTAGGATGCCATGGCATGATGGCATGTCAAAGTGACATGTTGACATGGCAAGAATATTGTGTGGTGCCCACACAGTGAGGAAAATTCTCGTTAAGGTGGTCTTATCTACTCTTCTTCATTACCTAATCTACTCTTCTTCGTTACCTATTTATGGCCCTTATTTCTCCTGCAAGAATCTTATGTGAAATGACCAAAAGTATTAGGAAGTTATTATGGTAAAGAGGAAAACAAAGCAACAAAAAATACCACTTGGTCAAATGGGTTGTGGTTAAATCTCCAAAATCTCATGGGGGGATTTGGAATTCATTGCCCAACCTTGATGAATTTGGCCTCGTAGCCAAATTTGGCTTGGTGATATATCTCAAGGAATAATGCCTCGTAGAGAGAAGTATTGAGGATGAAGTATTTCCCATAGTACTGAGATTATAATCTTTAGCCCCTTCCATTCTAAAGGGTGGCTCTTCCATATGGAATATTTTTTTTCATCCATGGATTTCATCAAGGACCATCTATCAAGGTATCCTGGGAACGAACAACAAATAAATATTTGGACAGATAAAATTATTCATAAGCAAGCAATGGATAACTATGGTGATACCCTCCCATTAAAAGAGTGGACTTGTTCAACATTAAAATGCACAAAAAATATATATTACTAACTGGGACAAGGAAAATTCCTAGAAACATTGAACTTGGATAGTGTTCCTCAACATTTATCAGATCAAGCCCGTATGCTACAAATATTGCTGTGAGGTTGTGCCCCTTGAAATCAAAGTTCAGAAGATCAATGGGTGTGGTAGAATGGGAAATTCTCAATTAATATTGGTTATTTGCTGCAATTATTTCAAACTGGATTGCCACCAAAGACTAGAATGTTGTATCAAGTCTTGAAACTGAATAGTCCCTAGAAAATTAATGCCTTTTGATGGCTCCTGGTGCATGGGAAACTATTGGAAATAGAGAACCTATGCCGCAGAGGAATTGTTAGCCCTTCACATTGCTCCCTGTGTATGGAACTAGAAGAATTAGTCCCTCACTTATTTATACATTGTTCCTATGTTTGAGAGCACTGACAACCTTCCCTTTCTCCTGCAAGATTGAGAACAAATTGACCTAAGTGTCCCTCCTCCCTCTCATCTTCATGGGAATGACGTTATAATGGGACCCTTAAAGGTAAAGTACTCTTTAAACATATCTGGATGGATTTTCTAAACACCTCTACTCGAGTGTATGGTTGGCTTGCAATAACATTTGTTTTTAATGAGATAAAATCCCATCCATATTCAACTACAATGAGGGCTCATGTTCCCTTTGCATAGTTTTATAAGACCTCTAGGTTCTCAGCTAAGATAATAGATGCGGACCCCGTTAAAAAGAATTGGATCCTTCCTTTCCTTCCCAAATATCTTTCCAACAAGGACAATATTCCAAGACCAATGAGCAAGTGGAAATTGTGAATGGAAAAAGAGAAAATAATCGAATGGAAGAAATATCGGGCCTCTTAGGTAACAAGTATAGCCCAACCTCATAGGAAACATAATGTACTCTCACGATGTACCGGATGAGAGCGAGATGCAAACTTTAGATCAATAGAAAATTCTCATCACGGTTTAAAGAAAAAAGTACATTGATATGTTAAACTAAATCAAGGTTAAATGAGACAAAATTTTGGTAAATTTTTTTACCTAGTTTATTAGTATTATAGTTAGTATTAATATTAGAGGAAGAAGGACTAGGAAAGCAATACCAAAGGAAGAGAATATGGTGTTGGGCATATATCAAGAAAATGAAATTGATGTCATAATGGTGGTGCAAACTTATAAAGGGAAGGAGAGAACACATATTATACACAACATAGAAATTGTGTACTTCCAATGATTAATTTAAACTAGTCTCATTATATTTTTTTTAAATTATTACATGAAAATACTATAAATAAAAGAAATTTTATGATTAACAAATCTCAATAATCTTTTTCAAGAAATACACCTTATAACAACTTTCTATGATACCATAATAAAAAATACAATATAAATCAATATAACAAATAAATCTTAAGTTATGTCGTTACATTGCAATTCTCTTCAATATTTGGTGGAATATTACAGCTAACAATTTATTATTTGCTACTAGTAAATAAAAACTACCAATCTATATATATATGAGGCTAAGATTAAATAAATTTTATATAAAAAATACAAAAGACATAATATATAAAGAATATTTATAATTGTAAAAATATTAATAAAAAAAACTTAAGTTTATTTGTTGTGAAAAATATTTTTAATAAAATAGTTATAATATTTAAATATAATTTTGTTAAATTTGAAAATTAATTGATATATCTACAAATTGTTTATAATTATTATATTGTTATTGCTGCCAGGAAGGAAGGAGAGTGACAGTATGCATCGAAATCGAAGTGATTGCTGCCAGGAAGGAAGAAGAGTGACAGTATGCATCGAAATCGAAGTGATTGCTTCAGTTGTAGGCATAGGCTACTCAACTTCGTTCTACCACTTTGCTTCTCACACAATTTACCAAGTGGCAGTTGTGCATGCCAAGTCGGATACTGACAGACAGTGCGCATTGAAGTCGATCGAAGTGAAGTGATTGCTTCAGTTTGTTCTAGGACTGGGAATTAAATGTTCCAGAATGTTCTAGAAGACTCCATTCAATTTAAATATGCCTTAGGAATCGGCACACCATTAAGCTTAATTGCCGAGGAAGGAAAGCTAAAGCTAAGATTTAACAAGATTTAGAAGAGAGAGCAGAAAGAGGAAGGAAAAGGCCGGACGTAATACATCTCGCCTTATTCCTTTTCTCTGTGCTCTGTAATACACTGAGTTTGTTGCTGGGATTCATCTTGTAACACACTGAGTTTGTTGCTGGGATTCATCTCGCCTTATTCCTTTTCTCTGTACTCTGTAATCTGAATCTCGTTGAATTTTAGGCATGAATATAAATATATATATATATATGAAGTGGAGGAACCATTGAAGCAACCGTCGGGAACTCCTCCTTGGGAGCAAGTCACCGCTCCACCAAACTCCTTGGTTCCATCTAAGCAACCGTCGGGAACTCCTCCTTGGGAGCAAGTCACCGCTCCACCAAACTCCTTGGTTCCATCTATCGGTAGAGCAAATAATCAGAGAACACACGCCCGCCGAAGCGGCCTATGAATTGCCATATCGATATGAGGCTGAGGAATATACTCACGTCGCCTTCCAGATAACCAAGGGCAGTTGCTACCTGGTTCATATTGTGCATTGCCACAAATCCAGACCCTAACGTCTGGTTCATATTGAGAAGTTAAAACTTTGGTGCGTGTCTTGGCTTAAACAATTTTTACGAGAAAATGTGGATCGTGCATCCATTGCGCTCAAACATCTCCAAATCAGAAAACAACTATTTTTTAATTATATAAAAATCCTGGAATAAAGATATGTGATTTTGTAGGGTCTGTACTTCAATATTTTATGATTTAGTATTTTATTTTTTTCTCCTAAATTCAATTATATAAAGCAATATATCATAAATTGATGAGGTGTAGATTAATTGGATTTAATTGTGTAGGGAGTGTAGTTTAACATTTAATCATCATCATTTGTAAAATAATATATAATAATTAAATAAAATAATATGTTGTAAAATAATGAGAAGTTTTCAAAATAATATATAATAATTAAATAAAGTAATATGTTGTAAAATAATGAAATATAGATCAATTAATTTGTGGAAGGTTTAGTTTTTTTGGGCTAAATATTATATATTTTTGAGAATTATATATTTTTGTTTATTATATAAATATAGTTTATGATATTAAAAAAAACTTTAAAGTTTGGATCGGTAGGAATTTTAATCATTTTTCAGTTGTTAAGATATCAATTAACTTTTATAAAAACTCTTTTTTTGGTTATTATTTGAATTTTATAATAAAAATAAAAATAAAATTATTTATTAAAATTAAAATATTCTTAAAAATAATAATTCTTCAATTAATTATATTAAAGCATTAAATTTAAAATACAAATCATTTAATAATATTAAAAAAAAATTTGATTGTACGAACATATATGAATTTATAATATTTTATTAAGTTTGTAAAAATGGATACATTATAATTAAATAAAATAATATATCATAAATTAATAAGATAAATTAATTTATTTACATTGTTTAGTTTTCAGTAAGTTAGTAGTTTATAAAATCAATTTTATAGGAAAAAGTTGAAAATAGAGCTACTTATCTAGTTTATAAAATCAATTTTATAGGAAAAAGTTGAAAATAGAACTACTTATCTACAATAAAAATTGTGTTCAAAATCTTTGATCCAAAATATTTGAATGCTTTTTTAGATATATATTTTTAAACAATTTTTTCCAAAATCAAATAAAAATTTGTTAAAATAATATTTTTTAATTATCAAATTTACCTCATATAAATACTATACAAGATTTTCAAAATGCTAAATTTATACAAATATTTCAAATCATAAATTTATTTATATACATTTTGAAAAACCAAAAATTCATAACAGAACATAAGAAAAATATTAAACCTTGTGAAAATACTCAACATGTGACCTACTGACATGACATAAAGCAATTGAACCCAAATCAAACTAAAGCTGAAGAAAAAATGTTAAGTTTTGCCAGATTGGGGAAAAAGTTTAGATCCTGCTAAAATTAAAATTCTAACATGAGGTTATTAAAGTAACTGAACCCAAAAATTCTAACACGAGACTATTGAAGTAGCTGAACCCAAATTTAAAACATTACATTTATGTAACAAATAGTAATTTTAAAATATTAAATTTATAAAACAAACAAAAAATATTAAATTTATAAAACAAACAAATGTCCATGTATTAAAAGTAACACTTTAAAGTAATTTATTTTTACTTAAGTATGATTTTTTATCTTTTATAATGGCTAGCAAATGTGTTATTCTTGGAACAAATTTTGAAGTATCACTCTAATATAAATCATTTTTGCAATTAAATATTTTATTAGTATTATAGAAAAATATTATAATCACTTTGCATCCATCTAACACTTGTTCCTAGAGGCATCAAATTTTTCTAGTTGCAAACTTTCTTTTTGGAGTGTAGAATTTGAGGAAATCTTTACACCTCCAGGAATTTGATCCCTCTCACTGCATGATAGGTCCTGTGTTAGATGGATCTAAGTTGGTCCCAGTTGAGGGCAACAATGACACATTTTTAGATTATCATTAATATGTATATGTTTGAGATAAACTTCAAATTTCACCTTATGTTTTTTTTGCTTTGCATGACCATATCATGATCTTCTTTAATTAATACCATATTCCATCAACGTTTCAAATCCCAACAGGGATCCATCATCAGTTAATTATTTTAAATATTAAATTAATTATAATATTAAAAATTATAATTTATTAATGGAATTATGTATTATTAATGTTAATTTATCATAAAATATAAAAATATATGAATTAAAATAAATAAAAATTAACAACCTAAATTAATGAAAACCTAAATATTTGATAATATTAAGCAGAGGACCCTCATTCATAGTAAGTTACCTCATAACTATTTAAATCTCACAATTTAGCTCTTTTAAATATCAACATTAGAAACTAGTCCTGATGATGGATCCCTTTTGGGATTTGAAACGTTGATGGAATATGGTATTACTGTGGGTTCTCTGGTTACTAACTTAGAATATACATATTTTGTCTATTATATCAAAATTTATTATCTTATTTAGAAAAATTAAATTTGGGTGGTGAAGATTTTACTCATTTCTTCAATTATTCAAAATAAACTTAAAGAGATTTTTCGGCCTAAATCACAAGAAATTTCATTTGTCAATGCGTTTCAAACCAACCAGTGTGATTCATC
>APFE030769766.1:7585-89764 GCA_000404065.3 Pinus taeda | reverse complement strand
TCTCCGGAGCATGTCAGGCGCAATAACTTTTCTATGGGGTTGGAAACAGGAATCGTGGTTGAGGAGCACTGTACCACGAACGCGAAGCCCAGAAATCTAGAAATTAAAATTTAATTTATATATATATATATATATAATATTATATTATATATTATATATAGTATATGATATATTAGATATATATATATCACTTGTGATGAAAAAAATTAACACACTAAATGAAAACGATGAACAACGTAAAAAAATATATTTATGTAAAACAACAAAGTAATCTAAAATATTAAAATTTTATAAAACAAACACTATAAGTAAATTTTACGATTTTTTATTTTTTTTATAATGCCAGGTAAATGTTGTTTTATTTTGAATAAATCTTGAAATATTTATTGTTAGATATAAATTATTTTTGTAACTAACTATAATTATGAATATATAGAAAAATATTATAATTATAGATCTATTAACACCAAAGGGATCAAATTTCTAGAGGTGCAAATTTTCTTTTGGGAGTGGAGGAAATGTTTGCACCTCCAAAGATTTGATCCCGCTCAGTGCTTCCATTGCTTGAACTCTACCTAAACCTATTAATTACATTAAGGTCTATTCTTCATCCTTTTTCATTATAAAAATTTTGATGTCCAAGATGGATTCATATAATTAGTCTATTCTAATTAACTTAATTTTTTTTGCTAGCATTGTCTTTATTATTCACCAACTTAGAATAGAAGGATTTGATCTATCCTTCTCCAAAAATCTCTACAGGATACTTCATCTCCAAACTTCACATCCATATAAAATAACATAAGTAATGTAAATAACAAATAGAATTTTTTTCCTTATCTCACAATCAAAGGTGTAACAATGTACACTGTCTTAGAGCCCATAGTGACCTTTCCACGCACCATTTATGTTCATGTTTTGATTTTATGTGCTTTGAGAGAACTGGTTGGCATGCATACGTTAATGAACAAACATTCTGGCATGCATCAAAGTGATTGCATAGATAATAACATAATATAATTAGACTATGGCATCTACTCAACTTTAGTTTTATGGTGCAAACTTTACATGGGCGCACCTCGACGTCAATGCCAAAAATCACAATCATCATTACCATGAACACATTAAAAACCAATTCATACCCATTTGATGGTGCCCTTCTGAACCCCATCTCCATAGCTTTGTGGTATCCACATGTATATCTACAGATATCTGTATTATTATAATTAATTTCATTTTAATACTTTTCTATGTTATATTTAATATTATCTGGTTTATATAGAGTAGTATAATACATGAATCAAATATTTTTTTATTTAAATTCATTAACGATAAGACGAAGTATAGGTTTAAAAATGATTATTACTATTATAAAAAATGATTTTAACTTTTATATAGATTTAAATTTATTTTAATTTAAATTAATGCTTTTCTTTATATATTTAATTTTGATGATAATATTTTTTTTTCATTTATAGGAAAAATTACATCCATAGTTTGGAAAAAATGCTACCAGCCTCACTCCTGCCATTTCTTTTGGCAAGTAAAAAGTTTTTGAAAATGTTAGCTCTCAATCATGACCAGACGGTAATCCAAAAACTAAGAGCAGCACGGTACCAGAAAACAAGTAAGATTAAAACACAATAGATTCCCATTATGGTGTTGAACTAGGAGGTGGTTGTGGTTGGAAATCACAATGCACATGTTTTTCCATGTGGCTCAAATGGTCATCCATGTAATTTAAGCTTTCTTGTAGGCATCATTGACAATATTGAAGGCATGAAAGGTTGTCTTTCATGCACCATTCATTCTGCTTAAGATCATTCACAAGGGAAATGAGACCATTTTTGTCATCATGTCTAGCCTTTAAGATTTGTTCCATAGATACCTAGTGCTACCTGTGCATGATGAGTAATTGTAGAAATACAGTGATAGAAATGCAACTACTCAAGAAATTTAATCTAAATCAAGAGACGATTTAGAAATTTAATCTACTCTATTTCTCGGCAAAAGTTAATTCACAATTTAGAACAACATTCACAAACATTCATCAGTCACATACACAAGTATACAAATTTATGTAGGGAAAACAACTGGTAAAACCCCTTAATCCTTCTTGCATTAATAAAATGAATAAACAATGTATTACAACTTCTTGCTCGCTCTAATCTTAACCTGCAAAAGAATAATTGTTCTCTCTTCTCAATGAGAAGCTCTCACCCAGTCCTAGTCAATTTATGCCCCCACTGAGCTCCTATTTCCTTGTGTAAATCTTGAATAATTAGGCCCCTATCTTTTAGGAATTTTTCTCCAATTGATTGTGCAATTCCCAGGGATTGATTATTGATTGCATGCAACACTTGTATACTCAATACTAGTCTATAACATATGTTACACTCCCTTGGAATATCCACCACAACTGAGGAAATCTAATTCCTTGCATGCACTAGAAATTTTGAGTTGATTGATGAGTTAGCTAGATGATCTCTTAGTTACGGTTTTGTCCCACTACCCAACCTACTTCCAACTAGTTCTATTAATTGTTAGAACTAGTTTTACTGAATACAACTGGAAATAACTAAACTCAATTTCTACAAATTAGCAATAAAACATGCATACCTAAACTCCAAGCCCTCTAAGACGAATTTACTAATCTAACTAAGTGACAAGAGCCATGTCACCTCAGTGAACTCCCTCCAAATTGCCTGATGATGTGGAAATTTTGAATTTTCTCAATTTGACTAACGCTAAGTCAAATTCAGCCTTTCTTGCTACACTTCTCAACATTCCCTCTTAGTAAGAAAAGTATTTTCAACCACCCCTATCCCGCACATGTGGAATTCAAACTTCCCTCTTGACAAATCCTTTGTCAAGATGTCAGCATCTTATTCCTCTATCAGAATTTATTGTAGCAACATTATTCTCCTCTCCACACATTCCTGTAAATGATGATAGCAAATTTCTATATGTTTGGATCGATAATGAAATACCATATTCTCAGACAACTTAATGCAACTCTTATTATCACAATGGATCATAGAAGAAATAGAAGGTACACCAAAGGAATAGAAGTTGGGAAGATCATCTTGAAAAAATAAATCACTAAATATAGAATCTCTTATTTCTATGATAATATATGTTATATAAATCTCAAGTTCAATCTCTTGTCGATGTCCTTGAGCCCAACGACTCATTCCGTAGGCCGCACAATGTGTCCTCCCACTAGATTCCACTAGTCTAGTCGACACTACTTCAGGAATGAGGCTAATGTTCTTAGTACAAGAAGAGCAAAGGAATTGTTGGATTATGAAGAGAAACCTTCTACTTTAGTGGTTTCTTACTCTCTTATGAAATTTTCCTTTGCAACATTTAGTTATGACTAGAGTAAGATGACTAATGGTAAAATATGCAAGTACATCTTATGTAAATTCTAGAATTATTACCAAAAATATCGCAATCACATAAATGAATATATATATAGAAAATATTATCCTAAAGTATTCATTAAGATTCTTTTGATTTTAACTTCATGTACTATAAAATGTGTCATTGGGCCATAATTCATCTATGAAGTTTTCCCTCAATCGAATTATAATTTAACATTAAGTTGATAAAATGAACATAAGAAAGGAAATGTCACAACTTCACCTTTGCAAAATGAAACCGATAAAAAATCAATAAAAATCAATAAAAAATGAATAAAAGTCTACCTTATTTCTAAATCTAAATAGGAAACCGATAAAAAATGAATAAAAATCAATCACAAAATGTAAATTACCATAAAAATTTAACCAAATAGCAATGTAATGCAATCCACAACCCAAGCCATCCCAATACATCTTGCTTAAAATCAATAAAAAAATTCATTAGCATTAAAAGATGCACAAGAAAACTTTGTAACTTTAGAACCTATTTCCTACAGTCTAGAACCCTTTGTTTGGTATATGGAAAATTTCCAAATATAACCTACACCCATCAATCACAACTGACCACAGCCTACTTTCGTTGATCATGCTAACATCAACAAGATTCCTCAAGTCTTCAGTCAACATAGACACCCTCTCATGAACACTGACAAAGATTCTAGTAGACTTCTACCTATTCTTCCCTAAGTCTAGGCAATTGTAGGTCAAAAGTGAACAAATGTGGACGATGATATGACTGGTTTTCTAAGATAGCAAATCTACTTTGTAGTTCTCTTGGAAGGATACAACAACTACACTAAAAAAAAGACCACAATTCATTTATTGCATCATAAACAATCCAATAGATGAAATCAAGGGTTTCCAGGCAATTTTTTAGTTTCCAACTTCCACTCCTATCTCAACATCACATATTATCAATATTACAAATGATACATTAGTATTTGGATGGATATTTACATTTATAGGCCATTTAATTTACATGATTGTATTATCATTGTGGGAGGTTTATGCCAACAACTTCATTGGCTTCAAATTACCAATAATCATGGAAAAAATGTATTGACTTCAAATTACCAATAATCACCAATAAGCTTTGTCCTGCTCAATAATTTTGCTTCTACTGGCACAGACGAGGTGGTACTAATTGTCGAGCTAAGATCATGGCTCTATGCGGGGTTACTTTAGTATGTTGTTTGGATTTCAATTTATTTGATCAGGGTAACTAGGGACTCAAAGTCTATCATGGCTTGGGTTCAGGGGTAGAACTCCCTAGAGATCTCCCTTCTTCACTATTGGATGGCCAATATTTCAACTCTCTTTCATTATTTCCTTGATATCTCCTTTCTCCATGTTTATCATGAGAAAAACATGGAGGAAGATTCCCTATCTAAGCGTGGGATCCCTATTCACCATGGGCTGATGTTTTTTGAATTTCTGATAGAGGGCTTTATTCTGTTAATGCCTAAATCTACCTTAGGCTAAGAAAGGCAGGTCTAGGGCAACATCAAACCACGCTTAACCTGGTAGCTAGTCCTACTAGGTCGGGAGAGGGTTCTCTCCTTGTCAATCTCAAAGAAAATATGGCAAGTAAGGCTTGAGATGACTTATATGAATACTAAGTTTAGGCTACGTATATGCTCAAAGGAATTTGATTGATTTTAATGGTTGGTTGTTGGATCAGATGGGGAAGGCAACTTTGGGTCTGAGAAATCAACACAGATTTGCAGAGGTTTCTGTGGGGCGAGGTAGGCAAGTGTTTTAACAATTTGAAATGAGTGTAATGGTGAGTCTAAAGACTGGTGAGGAGCCGAAGAGGGCATGCAAGTGTCATGAGTCCTCTTCAAACAGTAGAAAACATTTAAAACTAAATAAACCCCGAAGGTAGAGCACTGAAACACCAATAATTTCCACCTTTTACACTTGATTCATTTAGTTATGCAGAATAAGAGAGATGATGGCACATATAAACATAAGATACACTAAATAACAGAGGAGGAAACAATTCTAATTCACATTACCACAAGAATCCCCAAAAATGCTGCAAAACCCTAGTTCATTTCCTTACCAAACTACAGAAGTGATGTACAATAGTGCTCAATGCATCCACAAGAGTCCAACCTTGACAAATGACAAAGAAAGTACAAGATATAGGCATAAAACCACCTATTCTAGCCACTAAGGGTCGAATCCATGAGTCAAGGAACTGTTTCAATAAGATCTAAACTAGGAACTAAAAAATAGGCAGTGGAACAGCTTGCCTCTAAAACTATGGAAATTGATTCATTTAGTTCAAAACCACCTAAAACTAATGTATCCACCTCCTTAAGTCAATTTTCATCCTTTTTACATCAAAGTACATCATTTTACATCAATTTACATAATGAATTTGACCATGAGAGAGAAAAAGTCAAACTGTTAGAAAACTAGGCGAAAATTTTAAGTTTTGAGCAAAATTGGCAAAATTTTCTCCTATGCGTAACACCACTGATTCTATGCATAGTGCTTTTTCCAGGCCAATTTTGAAAGGCTTCTTGAAGTCCAAATCAGGTGCATAATAGCTCATTGGAGAGCATGGTGAGTCTACTTTCTGGGATAGCTTGATTTTTTTGATTTGGAGTCCATTTTCCCCTCCAAAAATGCAATCTCCAAAGACTACTTCCTGTGTGGCAAACAAGTGGGAGAGAGGGCATTTTTTTGGTGTTTTTTTGACCTTTTGGAGACCTAAAACTTGTCCAAAATTCTCATCCATTTCTAAGAAAACATATTTTTTCATGCTGATTCCAAATATGTAAGCCATTCTGTAATAATATTCCTCCATCAAAAGCGTAGCATCAATGGTGCTACACACTTGTTGGAAAAACCTGTGTTAAAAATTTCTATGCGTAGCGTGACTGATTCTGTGTATAGCGCCATTTTCATATCAAGTTTTGGAGGCCTTCCCGGTGTCCAAAATGGGTGCACGATAGCTCGTTAGAAATATTATTGAGTCTAGTTTCCATGATATCTTGAATTTTTCAATTTGGAGTTGATTTTCCCTATCAAAAGTCAAATCTTCCAAGACTGGTCAAAATGTGCAAAATGAGGCTACCTAAAGGCAAAGCGTTGTTGCAGTCAACTTTTGAAGGTCTTTCTCAACTCCCAATTGAGATCATGATAACTCATTAGAAATAAATTTGTGTTTAATTATCATTTAACTCATCAAGCAAGTCTTTTTTCCAACCAAGCTTGGAGAAATCTTGATTTTTCCAAGGTCACTTCACAGGTGCATCAATTCTCCTGATGCAACTGTATTTTTGACAATTCTCTAAAACCATGATACCTATGTAAAAAGTGAAGGAGATATTTCTTCCTTGGCCTATTATGGACAAAAACCTCTCTCACTTTTTACAAATTCATTTTTTCTTGCTCAGAAACATCATTTGAGTAAAACCTATCCCGATGTGTGGAACAAGGGATTTGTTGAAAGGAAGTGAAATAAAGGGGATAAGGGGCTTCTAAATTATTGAGAAAATTTTGGGAAGTAGGGAGGGATGTTAGGAAATAGGGGAAAGTGGAATTTCAAATATTGAGTGAGGGGAAGGTTTCCAAAAGGGAAAAACACAGGCTTAGCATAGAAAATTATCAAATTGTAGCAAGAAACTAGGGTTTGTGGGAAAATGAGGAATTTGAGGGATATCAGTGATGGGAAGTGTTTAATAAGGTACATTAAGGATATGGGAAGGTGTATGAATATCAGGACACAAATTTTTTTGATGATTTGACCATCCAAGAGAAATTACCTTCAAAACCCTAGGAGAGGGAAATGAATCTTACCTAGGCACAACTGAAGCATGAACAAGGTGTAAAATGACCCATTGGAACATGATATGATGATGAGAACCCTCTGAATGATGGTAAACTCAGCTGAATGGTGACATGGACTGACATTTGGACAACTTTGAAAGGAGTGAAAACAAACCCTAGACCTAATACTTAGTGACCAAATTTTACTTGAAGACTCACTGAAATGACAAAATTTGATTTTAACACCCTAAAACCACTTTGTAAGAGCATATTTGATCATTGGTGGAAGGATTCAAAGACTGACACTAACATTGGCTCCAATGGGGATGGTAGCTCCTTGGAGGTGCCAAGAACTGCAAATCTTTGGGAGAGAAGACCAATGCCTTATCCATTGGGAAATATGGCATCAATAACTTTAGAACACCAAACAAATACCTCGACTCAAAACTAAACAGACTAAAACAAAAAATGACTCAAGTCTGACTTAATTGAAACAAGTACTTACAAAGATTTTAAATGGTAGTAGACCATCGAGATTTGAAGGCTTCAAATCATGATGACAACCACCTGCCTACTAATGAAATATGTACAATCATGTGAAGTGGGCCTTCTAATGTAACCAATCCAGCAGATGGATATTTATTGAAATTCTTCTCTCACTTTCGCCGAGTGAGTAAAATGATGTACATGTAGGCAACTCATAATAACAACTAGAACCAAGGCTTATGCTAACAAACCAGGCAACATCCTTCTTCTCTAGTGCTTGCAAAAGAATGCTGAAAGGATCTTGAAAGTCATGAAGCACTAGCTTGTCTTGAGATCTAGCAGCAAAAATACAATTACTCCCTTCATTATGATCTGAAAAAACAATTGATTGTTGTTTGATAGGAAGGCTTTGAGAAATATAAGCTTCTGTTATCTGATTGTTGGCTGTGAATTCTGCGAGCATGAGAAATTATTACTCGAATTCTGATACACTGTCTCTCTCCGGCTCATACTCCTCAACTTCATATTCTAAGCCTTTCTTAAACATAAAACAATCTTCAAGATTATCAAACATGACAGCCATATCATCTTCATGAAGGAAAACATTATCTGTTCGCTAATCTATAAAGCTAATTTCAAGACTGTCCTCACTCTCAAAAGTGGAAGAAGCTTCACTTACACCTTCTTGATGATGCAAACACTGCAAACCTGCATTAGCTTGGGCTGTAACCTGACCTTTCAGGAGTTGATCTATCTCATCTTCAGACAAAGGAGATAATACTTTTTGTTTTCTTTTTCTCAAGCAATTATTGTCTTCTTGAAATAACATGAAAAACATGAAAAACCTGAATGGCAGTCCTCAATTCCTTGATCTTCTGAAATTTGAAAACATTGTTGATCATCTTCATATGACATGGCAGTCAAATTATTATTTACCACTGATTTATCGAAAGAATATTTTTCACTTACTTGAACAAAGATCTCATCTTGTTTTTCATAAAATGACTGGATTACCTCATCATGAAGGCTTTGTTCTAGTGAAATGAGAACACTTGGGTCAATAATTTTGTCTTCTTCATTCCAGATGATCTAAAAAGCAGAGATGTCTTTCATGGGATTCGGAACAAGGTACTCTTTATCATCACGATCTGACTCTAGATCTGAAAGAGCCGATTTGACTTTATCACATTCTAAAATTGAAGCTTGACTTCCTTGCATATTGTCTTCTTCTATGGACAGATCTGAAATAAAATCTTCTCTTTCATCATTTTCCATTGTGCTAAGATCTTGATCCAGCTGCAAATTTCCCTGCGCATCTTGATAAGTAGCCTCTTTATGCCATTGAAATGGATTTTCATACAGGGCTTCCATGATCTCATCATCCATGAAGTCATCATCTTCATAAACTTTCTCAAGACTTTCAATAAAATAATAAGCATGTCTGCAACAGTTCTGAAAAAAATTTAAGGATGGATAAGATTCTTTATACCTTTCAAAGGACATGGTATGAAAATTCTTTAAACAATAAATACAAGCAGGTGGCAAACTTTCATACCAAGATCAGGCTTCAGCTTCCAAAGTGGCCATGAATCTCTTCATCAAGAAGTCTTCAGGAAAATCAACCTTCAACTTGTGAATATGCATATGAAATCTAACCAGATGTAAAGCAACATCATTCCCATCATCATCTTTAAACATAGGCAAATTCTTTTGCCAATCTACCTTAGGAATTTTATTTGGGAAACCTGGAATGTGATCTCAACTCATGGGAGCATACCTTTGATCTAGTGAATCCATTTTTATAACAATGAATTCACTAAGAAATTCTTTAGGCTACTGATTCTTGAAGAGTAGAGTCGCCATAAAATTTTTGAACCTTGGGATTCTTTGGCACTGGAGTCGCCAGGTGAATGATTTCAGCCTTCCGATGTCTGATCATTGTCCACCTTCAACAATCAGATCTAACTTGATACATTTTTCCGTGGAACATAAAATTATGTTCCCCAGTATGGTCGCCACTATGTTAGTGCCTAAATCTACCTCAGGCTGAGAAAGGCAGGTCTAGGGTAACATCAAACCATGCTTAACCTAGTAGCTAGCCCTACCAAGTCGGGAGAGGGCTCTCTCCTTGTCAATCTCAAAGAAAATATGGCAAGTAAGGCTTGAGATGACTGATATGAATACTAATTTTAAGCTAGGTACATGCTTAGAGGAATTTAATTGATTTTAATGGTTGGTTGTTGGATCAGATGAGGAAGGCAGCTTTGGGTCGGGGAAATCAACACAGATTTGCAAAGGTTTCTATGGGACGAGGTAGGAAAGTGTTTTATCACTTTGAAATGAATGTAATGGTGAGTCTAAAGACTGGTGAGGAGCTGGGGAGGGCATGTAAGTGTCATGATTCCTCTTCAAATAATAGAAAACATTTAAAACTAAATAAACTCCAAGGTAGAGCACTGAAACACCAATGATTTCCACCTTTTACACTTGATTCATTTAGTTATGCAAAATAAGAGCGATGATGGCACATATAAACATAAGATACACTAAATAAAAAAGGATAAAATAATGCTAATTCATATTACCACAAGAATCCCACAAAATGCTGCAAAACCCTAGTTCATTTCCTTGCCAAACTGTAGAAGTGATGTACAATAGTGTTCAATGCATCCACAAGATTCCAACCTTGACAAATGACAAAGAAAGTACAAGATATAAGCATCAAACCACCTATGCTAGCCATTAGGGGTCGAATCCATGAGTCAAGGAGTTGTTTCAACAAGATCTAAACTAGGAACTGAAAAATAGGAAATGGCACAACTTGCCTCTAAAACTATGGAAACTGATTCATTCAGTTTAAAACCACCAAAAACTAATGTATCTACCTCCTTAAGTCAATTGTCATCATTTTTACATCAATTTACATGAATTTACATAATGAATCTAACCATGAGAGAGAAAAATTCAAACTGAAAGAAAACTAGGCAAAAATTTTGAGTTTTGAGCAAAATTGGCAAAATTTTCTCCTATGCGTAACGCTTTTTCTAGGCCAGTTTTGAAAGGGTTTCCAAAGTCCAAATCAGGTGCAGAATAGTTCATTGGAAAGCTTGATGAGTCTACTTTCTAGGAAAACTTGAATTTTTTTTATTTGGATTCAATTCCATGCAAAAATCCAACCTCCCAAGACTTCTTCCTGTGTGCCAAAAAAGTGGCAGAGAGGGCAATTCTTGGGTGTTTTTTTGCCCTTTTGGAGACCCAAAAATTGTCCAAAATTCTCAGCCATTTCTGAGCATGCATATTTTTTCATGCTGATTCCAAATATGTAAGCCATTTTTCAAGAAGATTCCTCCATCAAAAGCGTAGTGCCAGTGGCGCTACGCACCTATTGGAAAAGCCTGTGTTAAAAATTTCTATGCGTCCACTGATTATGTTCGTAGCACCATTTTTAGATCACGTTTTAGAGGCCTTCCTGATGTCCAAATTGGGTGCATGATAGCTCGTTGGAAATCTTATCTAGTCTACTTTCCAAAAAAACTTGAATTTTTCAATTTGGAGTTAATTTTCCTATCAAAAGTCAAATATCCCAAGACTGGTCAAAATGTGCAAAATGAGGCTGCCTAAAGGCAAAGTGATGTTTCAGTCAACTTTTGAAGGTCTTTCTCAACTCCAAATTGAGCTCATGATAGCTCATTGGAAATATCCTTGTGTCTAGTTATTATTTAACTCATCATGTAGGTCATTTGGTGAGCCAAGCTAGGCAAATTATTTATTTTCCCAAGGTTGCTTTAGAGGTGCATCAATTCTCCTGAGGCAACTGTATGTTTGACATTTCTCTAAAACCATGACACCTGTGTAAAAAGTGAAGGAGGTTTTTATTCCTTGGCCTATTATGGACAAACACCTCTCTCACATTTTACAAATTCATTTTTTCTTGCTCAGAAACATCATTTGAGTAAAACCTGTCCCAATGTGTGGAAAAGGGGATTTGTCAAAATGAAGTGAAATAAAGGGGATAAGGGGCTTCTAAAGTCTTGAGAAAATTTTGGGAAGTAGGGAGGGATGTTAGGAAATAGGGGGAAGTGGAATTTCAAATATTGAGTGAGGGGAAGAGGTCCAAAAGGGAAAACACAGGCTTAGCTAGAAAATTGTCAAATTGTAGCAAGAAACTAAGGTTTGTGGGAAAATGAGGAATTTGAGGGATATCAGTGATGGGAAGTGTTTAATAAGGTACATTAAGGATAGGGGAAGGTGTATGAATATCAGGACACAAGTTTTGTTTATGATTTGACCATCCAAGATAAATTACCTTCAAAACTCTAGGAGAGGGAAATGAACCTTACCTAGGCACAACTGAAGCATGAAAAAGGTGTGAAATGACCCATTGGAACCTGACATGATGATGAAAACCCTCTGAATGATGGTACACTCAGCTGAAAGGTGACATGGACCGACATTTGGACAACTTTGAAAGGAGTGAAAACAAACCCTAGACCTAATACCTAATGACCAAATTTTACTTGAAGACTCACTTAAATGACAAAATTTGACTTTAACACCCTAAAACCACTTTGTAAGAGCATATTTGATCACTGGTGGAAGGTTTCAAAGACTGACACTAACATATTCATAATTTTGCCTACTTTGAAATCTAAATTAGAGTGAATTTGATCTGGTTTATTTTTGCATTGTTTCTGAGATGTGCCTGATATTCAAAATGATTTTGATTTGGTCCCTTTTTGTATTGTTTAATAGATGTTTTTGTATTGGCCCCTAGCCTTCTCTCTCTACCCCCTAGATGGGCTTAGATTCACTCTGTCTCTCCTCAATATGTGTTGATGGTTTCTCTATTACTCTTTCTTTATTTTCCTCTCATATGTATGTGAATTCCTCATTAATTATTAATGAAGGGTTTTATGAATTTTTTTGTTGAAAACAAAGAGTATTTTTTGTCCTTGAAATGATGGTAGCCATTGATATCCTTTATAATAATCTTTCATGAAACAATCTTATAGATGAACTTAATGGCACAATGTTAGTAAACACAAACACAAATATTCTTGATATAACATGAATAATTTTTATAGATAATGTGTTAATAAGTGCAAATGAGATTGCCAACTCCTCATTAAGGAGAAAAAAAACTTGTCCCTTTAATAAGTGAAAATGTAATTGCCAACTTCTCACTATGAATAAAAAGAACTTGTTTCCCTTAGTAAGTGCAAATACAATTTCCAACTTCTCATTGTGGTGAAAAAAACTTGTTCCTTTTGGTTATCCATCATGTCAATTAGGATGAATCTTGTGTCGGCGCATACCCTGTAGCCTTCATCTTCCTTGAAAAATAGGCTAGCTTGGCATAAATCCTTTACATTTGTGGGTGTAATATGTCTCCTACAAGAAAAGTATGCACAGGTTTGTTAATCTCAACCCAATTATATCCAGGTGGATTTTGGACCCTCCGATCTTTCATAATTTTCCTTACCTTTCCAGTAGCATCCCACCTATTAGCAGTAGCATAGATGTTTGACAACTGCACAAAATGTGCAACAATATTAGAATCCAACTCAAAAAGGTATTCTTCCACCTTCTAGGTTAGCTCTGCATTGTTATGTATTCTACATGCACCAAGTAAAAATGCCCACATAGTAGTACCAAGTTATATTGACATCTTGTCCATACACACTTATGCCTCTTTCAAGAGGCCAACATAGCAAGTGCATTAGCCATGCAGTCATAATGCTCTATTGCAGGTGTGATGAGATATTGTTCATTCATGCAATCAAATTAATTTCAGGCCTCCTCAACCAAGCCTCCATGACAGCTCCTTGTTAAGATAAAAACTAAGGAAAGGTAATATGAGTTGGGTTCACAGTAGATAGTTACATTTGTTCAAATATTTTGAGGGTAATAACCACAAGAAAACATCCACTTGGGGTAGCTCAATTAGCAATGGCCATGGAAATGAAGTCTCATCGAACCAGAAGTCTTGAGCTCAAATCTTGTGTTATCCCCCCCGATCAGGGTGAGAAGTTGGACATGATGGAGATGTAGTCCTACCAATCTTACAAAAATATAACCACATGAAAATAGAATTGGTATAACTATACTTAATACAATATATAAACACATGTTTCTATAAAATATAACTCATATCATCTTTGAATGATTATGAGAAAAAATCACTAGCAACTAGTATGCGCTTGTATACAAAATATTATCGTTGGACTTTGTTGTTTTCTTGATTCATAAGTCCTTTGTACATGCAATAAATTTTCTTTATTTAATAAAAAATCATATTCCATCCATCATAAAAGGAGTGCTTGTGAAAACAATTTTAGTTTCAAATCACACTCTAACAACCTTGCAACATGTAGGCTCTCCACAACTTGTATTACTAATTTCAAAAAATTTAACATATGATCATGATGATGACCATTCATTGAAACCAAGGTCTATTAGACCTTTAAAAAATAAGGACTTGACTTATTTGTTATAATATTTTGTTTCTATAAGTGATAATATTAAACAGAAACTTTCATATTTTTTGTTTTTTGTTTCCATGAGTTAACAAGTTATGAAGATTGGTCATGTTACAAATGTTTTAAATTAAAACCTTATGTGCCAAAAGAGGGAAAGTAAGTTGGTGATAGTCGTGTTATGAAGTAGTATAATGTAAACTATATGATTCAATGTTAAAATCCCCCTTAGATCAATCTGACAAAAAAAAGATAAATTAAAACCCAATGTGAGGATATGTAAAGCCGCCAAAGAGATAATGATTTTCAACCTCCACTTTTTTAGTACCTAAATATGTTTGTATAAACATATATAAATTATATTATAGAAACAACAAATATAAAATTAAAACTTTAAATTTGAGTGGTTTGGATTTATATGCTTTCATTTTCTATAATTTCTGTGTCAATTTCCTTGTCTTGGCATTCTTAGATATCCTTTGGTTTTGATTTATATGCTTTCAGTACCTATCATTTTTTCCTTAACTCCTTGTCCTAAAATTATTAGCTTAAATACTTGTCCTATCATTCTTATATTTCCTTTAGTGGTCCTAAGAAAACACTCCCACTCTCACTTGGCACAAGGCCCAAGGAAGTTTCTAGTTAATATCCTTGGACCATTTAATCTAGGGTAGAGTTGGTGATACGCGTGGCATGATATGCCTTTTCCATGAATAAGCTCAAGACAAACTTGGTTGTAGTTTGCATATGCATAACATGCTCCAACTAGTATAGAATACACTACTATTAATGCTATGACTTAGTATAGCCATCAACAAAGGCTCTCATTTTTCATTTTCTCTCTTATATTGAGCTCTAGGAAAGATACTTTAGTAGTTAGGGATAATCTAGTAAATGTGCCCACTTGCTAGGAAGAAAAGCTTTGAAAACTTGTACTCATGTTATATTTTTGTCAAAATTGTATGGAATGGGTGTATACAAGTTGTAATCATCTACTCCCTTCTCCAATTCCCTAGAAATCTTTCCTATTAGAAAACAAGTTTCCTTGGGTAAGTATAGTATGAGTTAACCTTATACATATACAGATTAGGTTAGAGTGTAATCTCGTATTCAATATACCATGAGAATTATCAAGGTGGTTACTTATATGGGCTTGAATTCCACTTATGCTTGGGATATGAGTCATATTACCATTATTAATTTAGGTGAAAGGTATGATGCTTAGTTATGCTTATATTGTAATATTAGTGAAATTGGGATGGCTTAAGCTCAATATCACTATGGAATTAGCTTTATGATTCAATTGAACACTACTAGTGTAATGGAGCTTTTATTAAGAAGATATAAATATTTATACTTACATGTCTAGCCTTGTATTACACGATACTCGAAAAGGGTTAGCTTATTATGCACAACACTTATTTGATGCTTACATAACTTATACAAAGTTGGTATGCTAACACAGAGAGAGTTGAAATACTACTAGGTTAAATGCAATGGGATTCCTAATATGTATGTTATTCCTGTTCCTCTATTCCCTTTGGTTATACAGAATCATACAATATCCAATTAAGGAAATTAGTCATATGTAGAGATTAGTCATTGCTTGTAATTGGGCCTCTTGCAATTGCCTCTTGTAATCATCTCATATTTTTGGATATATTTAAAAGAAAATACTATGATGTGTTAGTCTTTCAATGACTACTAACTCATTCAAGCATCGATCATACAATGATAAGGAAGTATAACCATCTCAAGAGAACCTTGGATGATATAGTAATTTTATCATAATATGTTTGTGGTTGTCGATCTACTAACACTAACAGTTCCATTAGTCTTTGAACTTCTATGCCTGAGTTTGTCAATAGACTAATGAAGCTTAATAAATGGAACTATCTGTAGAAATTTCACCTATAGAACAAACTAATATATGCTATGTCCTAATGCATAATACTTGTTCTGCTTCTACAAAACATTAAGCGGAAGCATAATCGAAATCATGAGCAACATCAAGTAGAAATGTGCATAACTTATCAAGAGAAATAATCACACATAACACAAGATATATCCAGGGGAAAGAACCAGCATAAACCCCAACCATGTATTATCAACCAAGTGGAAATCTTCTTCAAAATACAAAAAGAACTAGCTCTCAAGCTATTCAGTTCTCAATGAACTATGAAGATATGAAGATATGTTTCATGAACCACCCAAGCCCTATTTATATATGCTTTCCTTATGGTCCTTACGTAGTTTTCTTAGGAAATAATAGCAAAAGCATATGTTATTAATTCCAACATACCAAAAACAGCCAATGTGGCCAATGACCTCACTAGCCAAACTATTATTTTTAGACATGCTATTTTTAGCAGGTCTATTTTTAGCACATTCTAAATTTATCATTTCTTGTTGCACACTTTTCAACACTCCCTCTCAACAAGAAAGGGATTATCAGCAACCCTGATCTTGTCTCTATGGAACTCAAACTTGCCCTTTGACAATACCTTTGTCAAAATATCTGCATCCTGTTCCTCGGTCGAAATATACTGCAAGATCATGATCCCCTTGACCACACAATCTTGTAGATGATGATAGAAGATATCTATATGCTTGGAAGTGTCATGAAACACTGGATTCTCAGAGAGTTTAATGCAACTCTGATTATCACAATATATCATCATCGGATCCATCATTTGACCAAACAATCCCAGTAGGATCTTCTACATCCAGATGACCTCACATGCAGCCTGACTTGCTGCCATGTACTCTACCTCCACTGAGCTAAGTGCAACTGATCTATGTTCCTAGCTATACTAAGAAACTGCAGCTGACCCAAGGTTGAAGATCCCTCCAAAAGTGCTCTTCCTGTCTGATGGACTACCTGCCCAATCTGCATCTATGAAGCCTGGGAGCTTCACTCCCTCCATCCGCTTATACCATAATCCATACAATGTAGTGCCTCTAAGATATTTCAGCACATGCTTTGCCACCTTCCAAAATAACTTGGTTGGTTGAACCATAGCTTGACTCAGCTGGTTCACTACAAAGCATAAATCTAGTCGTGTGTTCACTAGATACATGAGTGAACCCACAAGCTGCCGATAAACTGTAGCAGCTACTACCTCACCTGAAGTAGCATCCTCCTTCCTCCAGTTACCTGCTATAGGAGTCTCCATGGGCTTGCACATATCCATGTGGAATCACCTCAGTATCTCATTTTCATACTTTCCTTGAGAAACAAATACTTCCCCATCTCTCTACCACATTTCCATGCCTAGAAAGTAGTGCATGACGCCCATGTCCTTCATCTCAAACTCTCTTGCAATATCCTTATTGCAATACTTGATCAACTCATTATCACCTATCAAAATCAAATCATCGACATAAAGTATATTAATCAATAGCTTACCATCTACAATGATGTGGTAGAGGTTCGCATCCACTTCACTCTTGGTGAAGCCCAACCTAGTGAAATAGCTATCGATCCTGGTATACCAAGCACGGGGTGCTTTCTTCAGGCCATACAATGCCCACTTGAGCCGTCACACATGTGACTCACGATCGAAGGTCTAAAATCCTTTGGGTTGCTCAATGTATACCTCTTCCTCAATCTCCCCATTGAGGAAAGCTATCTTCACAACCATCTGATGGATCTTCCAACCCATCTATGCTGATAGTGCTAGAATCGATCTAATTAATGAGTACCTTGCAATAGGAGAAAAGGTCTCATCATAGTCAATCCCCTCAACCTGTGAGAAACCACGGGCAACAAATATTGCCTTATGTTTCTCAATACTGCCATTAGCTACCTGCTTTGCCTCGTAAAGCCATCGGGAAGTAACCATTGACTTGTTGCCCAGTCTAGGAACGACATCCAATACATTGTTCCTCATGATAGAATCATACTCCTCTACCATCACACCCATCCAAACTGGTTGCTGTACTGCCTCCTCAAAAGAAGAAGGCTCGGTCGCTACACACTCCCTGACCAAGGCCATGTAGCCAATGTATCTATCGGGAGATCTCCTCTGTCTACGATGAGAGGATGGCTACCCCACATTCTCTCTTACATCCTGCATCAATCTGTCATCTTCCTGAGAGCATTTCCACCCCTCTCTGGAGGACTCTCCAGTAGTGGTGATCTCCACCACTGGAAGCTCTGCATGCAGTTACTCCGCATCATCAGGATGCTCCTCCTCCTTAGGAACTAGTAGTTCCTCATCATAACCATGCAACTTGACCTCGCTCTCAAGTGACTCTCGCATGTCTTGTTGCCCATCAAACTTGAGATCCCTACATACTATTTCCCTTTGACTAGCAGGCAGAAAAACTCGATAGTTGTGAGGTGTATCCGTATACCCCACAAGTATTCCCAACTCAACTATTGGGTCTAGCTTCTTCCGAGCATCTTTTCTCACATGACAGTAAACCAGTGATCCAAAGATACGAAAGTGACTCACATCTGGCCGCTTTCCTGAAAAAGCCTCTATAGGTGTCTTCATCCCCAAAATATGATGAGGACTTATGTTATGAAGATACATTGTTGTATTGCATGCCTCAGCCCACAAATGCAGTCGTAGGCTTTGGTCATGCAGCATCGCTCGAGCTTATCCCACAATCGATCTGTTCTTCCTTTTGTCCACCCCATTCTGTTGTGGGTTATGAAGTGCCATGAGTTAATTCCTTCTGAAGCACAGAAGTCTTTAAACTGCTGGGAAACATACTCTCCACCATTATCACTCCACAAGGCCTTTATCTTCCTCCCTGATTCTTTTCTTTCCAAAGCTTTGAACTCCCAAAACTTTAAGAAGGTTTGATCCTTCTTTTGCATGAAGTAGATCCAACATATACGAGAAAAATCATCTATAAAAATAACAAAGTACCTTTGCTTCACGGTGGAGGCTGTAGAGAAGGGCCCACATACATCTGAATGAACTTGATCCAGAACTGCTCCTGCTCTACTGTCCCGATCATGAAAGGAAGCCTTCACATACTTACCCAGGGTACAACCTTTGCATGTGCTTTTCTGCTCCATTTTTCACTTGGGTAATCCAGTAGAAATTTGCTGCATGATCTTCAAGGCCCCATGATGCAAGTTTTCCAGTCTTCTATGCCATAACTCGCCAATATCTTGGCCATGCAACTCTTCTGCCTTGGAACTGAGAGCAGCAAAATCTTCTACCTGTATCCTGTAGAGATTCTTAATTCAAATCCCAATCTGTTTGGTCTGTCCAATGCCGATATCCCTTAGGATAACCGTTCCCAAACTAAAGACTACATCATAGCCTTTATCCTCAAGCATAGCAATAGACACAAGATTCTTTTTTAGCCCTGGTACATACCTAACATTAGAAAGAGTGAGGGGAGAACCATGTTCCCTCTAAAACATAATCGTACCTCTACACGAGACAAAGTACTTTTCATCATCGCCCATCTCGATCCGTGTCTAGAGATCCTTCTCCTCCAAAGTGCTGAAAAGATTCTTCTCACCTGACATGTGGAAAGAAGCTCCACTATCCAAATACCAAACACATCCCCATGTTAGATGAAACAATGCATGCAATAAGCAAGAAATCCATCTCAAACTGTGAAGCTAGTGCATCACCATCAGATTCCTTGGAGGAACCTTTCTTCTTGAACTTCCTCTTTGGGCAATTATTAGCATAATGACCCAACTCATGACAATTAAAGCATCTCACCTTCGACTTGTCAAATTTCTTCCCTCCTTGAGAAGACTTGGAATGGGATGCCTCCCTTTCCCTTTATTAGCTTTAGAAGCTAAAGCCAAGTTCTCTTCATCATCATGTTTTGATGAAGAAGCTCCATCCCTGGTGCTCCATCTGATCTCCTCCTACATCAAATTTGACCATAGTCATTCCCAATCTGGCAGTTTGTCCCTTCCATTCACTAAGACTTGGTAGCTATGCCAGCTCTTAGGAAGGCTAAGGAGTGCTAGACTCACCATATCCTCATCGGTTGTAGTGACTCCTACGCTTGCAAGCTCATCCCTGCAGGTGGTGAGCTTGTTCAAGAATGTAGATATAGAATCACCCTTCTCACACTTGATCTTTCAAAGCTTGTCCTTTAGTGCCAACTTCCTTTCATCACTGCTCTTCTGATATAAATCTTTCAATGTTTTCCACATTGCAAACGAAGACTCCTTCCCATGGAGGCTTGAGACTATGTGATCTCGAACACCCTCCAAGAGAATTCTCCTAGCTCTAGCCACACACTTAGCCCATTCCACCAGCGCAGTCTTGTTAGTAGGCCTAAGGACTTCTTGATCAATGAAATCCTTAAGACCATTATCTTCCAAAACTGCCTCCATGCAATCCTTCCAAACTATATAGTTTGAGCTTCCATCAAGGGCATACTCAAGCCTCAAACCATTGAATGCCATCGCTGAAATAGATGTGATAAGAAATTGAGATCTATATCAAGAATAAGAAACTTTGAATTCCTCCTGCTAGTATACTATTCTTGCTTGATCACCTGTGCTCTGATACCATGTAGAAATTTCACCTGTAGAACAAACCAATATATGCAATGTCCTAAAACATAATACTTTTTCTACTTCTACAAAACATTAAGCAAAAGCATAATGAAATCATGAGCAACATCAAGTAGAAACATGCATAATTTATCAAGAGAAATAATCACACATAACACAAGATATATCCAGGGGAAAGCACCAGCATAAAACCCCAACCATGTATTATGAATCAAGTGGAAATCCTCTTCACAATACAAAAGGAATTAGCTCTCAAGCTATTCAGTTCTCAATGAACTATGAAGATATGAAGATATGAATATATGTCTCATGAACCACCCAAGCCCTATTTATATAGGCTTTCCCTATGGTCCTTACGTAGTTTTTTTAGGAAATAATATCAAAAGCATATGCTATTAATTCCAACATACCAAAAACAACCAATGTGGCCAATGACCTCACTGGCCAAACTGCTATTTTTAGACATGCTATTTTTAGCAGGTCTATTTTTAGCACATTCTAAATTTAGCATTTCTTGTTGCGCACTTTTCAACACTATCGATAGAGTGAATCCTACTTTCGTTGGTTTTATGTCGACCCATTTCATTGAAGCATGTGCATTTTTGGTGGTAAACCAAATTCTACTTTCATTGGTCTGATGACAACTCATTTTGACTAAGGATGTAAGCTTTTGGCACTAGAATAACTCCTACTTCCATCGGTATTTTAGTTGGTTTACCGACAAATAACAAGAGTTAGAATTATGACAAATTTGAAAATTTTCAACAATACGACTGTACCATCTTCCACATTTACTGAAGCCTCCTTTTTTAATTATAGTGATGAAACATCATTGTAAGAATGACAAAGTTCCATCAAAAATTGGGTCAATTTTTATTAGTGAAGGCAGTTATTCACGTGGACTTATATTGTGCAAAGGTCAATTGCTAAAGTCATGGCTTGGTATGGATTGATAATGATTCTATAACCATATTTAAATTTGATTAATAAGTACATAAAAAATTAATACTTACAATATAACTGTATTCATAACCATGGATATTCACCCCACTTTACCATGGATATTATTAACTTGTGAATAAATTCTATTACCATACCATGGGTCAATACCATTGCTTATCAATACAACATGCTAAAAAACCATAACTCATTTTGTAACAAAAAAATAAAATTTAAAATATAATGTAAAATGTAAAATACAAAATCTAAAGTGTAAGGCACAGAGCTACCAAGTTGATCAGAAAGAATTGTTGTTTATAACGTAAATTTAACATACTATTGTTTCTTTAACATGTTATTTATCTATATATTATTATTGGTATAATAATCAATAGTTATTATTATTCCAATATACTATAATAATAATCATCTATGTTATGCTCTTAACCTGCAAAATGATACCAGAATACCAAATATGCGAAGAAATATACCCAGAACATAGAACAGTGAGAAATAACAGCAAGTATTTTATTATTCAGAAAGCAATGTTCACTTGTCTCTTCGAGGGGGAAACCTCCAATAAAGCAGAGCTTGATTACAAAATAAGACATGATGCTCCTCGCATGGAGTCTCTATCCTTTATATATGACTCATACATGCAATACCATGGATCAATACCATGGTTCTTATTAATAGCATCTATCTAATAACATAGCCCATTTTCAATTAACTGTGGTCCCGTCATTAAATGTGGGTTAACCACTTACAATTATTAATATGGGCTTTATTGACTCTTTACTATGACTCGATCCTACTATATAAATAAGGGGGTTAGGGTGGGACCCTAACATGCCCTCCCCCTTAAGAATAGCCTTGTCCTCAAGGCTGAAGCTACAAAAACTGTTGAAGAATAGTGGCTAGTTCCCATGTTACATCTTCTAGAGAGGTGTCTTTCCACTTGACGAGGACTTCCTTAATCATGCGGCCACACAGGTATCATTCTCGTGTGTCTAGGACCTGTTCAAGTTGGATCCAGATTGACCCTTCTTCATCCAATTCAGGTAGACTGGTTTGAATTCTGCAATTGTTCCCAATCACTTTCCTGAGGCATGAGACATGGAAAAATGGATGGATTTTTACAGTGGGTGGCAAAGCTAGCTTGTAGGCCACTTCTCCAATGTGCTGAAGTACCTGATATGGTCCGTAGAATTTTGGAGATAGTTTCTGACAACCCTTGTCTTTGAGTGATGTTTGCTTATATGGTTGCAACCTCAAAAATACCTGATCCCCTTCTTGAAATTGGTGCTCTGAGCGATGTTGATCTACCTGTTGCTTCATGCAGTTTTGAGCTTGATTCATGAAGATTCTCTCTAAGATGGGTGAGCATGGTTGTGCGGTTTTGTAGGAGTTGATCCACTACTTATACCTTTGAGCACCCCTTGATATAAGAAGTAGGGGAAGGAGGGATTTGACCATAAACTGCTTCATAGGGAGTCACTTTGGTGGTGGCATGATAGTTGGTGTTATACCACCATTCAGCTAGAGGTAACCACTATACCCAAAGATGTTGCTTTTCTTAAGTGAAACACCTAAGGTAGCTTTCCAGACATTTGTTGACGGCTTTAGTTTGACCATCTGTTTTTTGATGATAGGAAGTACTGAGTTTTAGTTGGGTGTCGTGTAGCCTAAAGATTTCCTGCCAAAAATTACTGGTGAAGATCGGGTCATGATCAGACACAATAGAAGTGGGCATGCCATGCAATTTGAAGATCTAATCCATGAAATATTGAGCGACCAAAGTCGAAGTAAACAGGTGGGGTAGGGCACAAAAATGAACATACTTAGAAATTCGGTCCACCACCACCATGATGACTAACTTGTTTCCTGACTTTGGAAGACCTGTAATGAAATCCATATAAACCTCTATCCATATTGATGCCAGGATGGGCAACGTTTGTAATGTGCCTGGTACTTTGACTGTCTCCTCTTTGTGGCGTTGACAGACATTGCTTTCCGCTACAAAATTAAGGATTTCCTTTTTCATGCCTGTCCAAAAAAATGATCTTCTAGTGAGAGCATACGTCTTCTAAAAGCCTGAATGTCCTGTAATGGGGGATGAGTGCAATTCTGCCAAAATGCGGCTTTTGAGTGTGGATGTTGGTGATATTACAACTCTGTCCTTGTAGCGAAGAATCTCATCCTGCCACGAGTAGCCCTTGGTGGAATTTTGATCCGCCTGCAATTGAGTAATGAGTTGGGAGAGCCAGGGATGTGAAAACCATTCCCTGCGAGCCTCTTCAATCCATCCTAGAATGGGAAGGGAAATTGTGACCAGGGTACTTTCCTCCTCAAATTGGCTAGATAATGCATCTGCTACACTATTTTCGCTCCCTTTCTTGTAAATGATCTCATAATCATATCCCAACATTTTGGAGAGCCATTTATTTTGTGGTGGGAAAGATAGGCATTGCTCCAAAAAATATTTAAGACTGTGATGGTCTGTGCGAATTTGGAAACGTCACCCCAATAAGTAAGGTCGCCAGTATCTACTGCATGTAAGATGGCCATCATTTCCTTCTCATAGGTATATTGTCCCAGATTCTTCCCACTTAGTTGTTGGCTTGTGAAGGCCAAGGGTTGACCTTCCTACATTAAGACCATCCCAATACCCGTACCTGAAGCATCACATTCAATGACAAAAGATTTGGTGAAATCAGGTAGTGCTAAGACTGGAGTGGAACACATCACATTTTTGAGAGCTGTAAATGCATGTTGTGCATCATCATTCCAGAAGAATGAATTTTTCTTGAGTTGAATGAATGGCTTTGCAATGCAACCATAATTGCGAACAAATTTGCAATAATAGCCTATGAGACCCAAAAGTCCTCTTAGGATTTTCAAGGTCTTAGGTTGAGGCCAATCCTGCATTGCTTGGATCTTTTTGGGGTCCACCTTGACACCTTCACGCCCCACAATGTGGCCCAAATACTCAAATTCTTCCATGCCAAAAGAACACTTGGACATCTTAACAAATAATTTATGCTTACGGAGCAGTTGCAAGAGCAAATCTACATGCTGAAGATGGGCGGCCCAAGTGTAGCTATAGATGAGGATGTCATCGAAGAAGACAAGGACAAATTTCCTGAGATATGGTTTGAGAAGGTGGTTCATAAGGCTCTGAAAAGTAGATGGGTCATTACAAAGACCGAATGGCATGAAGAGGAACTCATAATGGCCTTCATGAGTTCTGAAAGCAGTCTTTGGAATGTCGACTTCCTTCATGCAAATTTGGTGGTAGCCTAAGCGAAGATCCAGCTTAGTGAAAATTTGAGCCCCATTGAGTTCATACAGCGAATCATCAACAACCGGGATGGGAAATTTATCTTTGACTGTCAACTTATTGAGGGCCTTGAAGTCTGGACACATCCTCCATTCCTCATCTTTCTTGAGCACCATGACCACCGGTGATGAATAAGGACTAATGCTAGGACGAATGACACCTGCTTCCAAAAGTTCCTTGATTATTTTTTCTATTTCATTCTTTTGGGTGAACGGATATCTATATGGGAACACATTTGGCAGTTGGGCCCCTGGAACCAAGGTGATGCTATGATCATGTTCCCCTCTCGAGGGTGGAAGCTCACAAGGCTTGTCAAACACTGGCAGATGGTTATTTAAAATCTATTGCATCTCAGGATGAATCTGCAGAGAATTGGGTTCGATGGCCTGGATGGCATTAAATTGATCTATAACTCCATGATGGCCCTTTTTTAGCAATTTTTCCATCCTATGTGAGCTGATGACAGAGGGAGCTCCCACCTGGATTCCACGGAGGGTATGTGTGGAGTTGTTCTGCTTAAAGCTCATATATAACTCCTGGAAATCCATTGCGATTGGCCCCAGAGTGCGAAGCCATTCAGCATCGAGGACAATGTCACACCCTCCCATGTGTATGGAAAACATGTGGGTCTTCAACTGATAATCCCCCATTTGAAGTTTGACAGTTTCACAGTGGCCTCCACATTTCATTTTTCCCCCATTCGCAATTTGGACTTGGAAGTTAGAAACTTCTCGTACAAAACAATGCACTGCTTCCGCGACTTTTTGATGGATGAAATTATGTGTGTTTCCACTATCAATCAAGACTAATACTGGGTGATGTTTAATAAAACCTCTGATTTTGAGAGTTTGAGCTGAAGAAATCCCTGCCAAAGCATGCATCGAAATAACTGGTTCATCAAGGACATTGTCCTTCTGGTTGTCCTCTTCTGCCTCCTGAGATTCCTCAAGTGGGGGGGCTTCCTCTGATGAGCTGTAATTAGTGGCATCAATTTGAAAAAATTTGGGCTCTTTGCATTTATGACCTGGGGAGTATTTTTCATCACAGTAGTAACATAATCCCTGCTTTCTTCTTTTGGCCATTTCTGCAGATGACACCTTTTGAACCTTAAGTGTTTGAGTCATGCTGTGAGCCTATGGGGGCGACCCTTGGCGGTGAAATTTGGGCGAATGGATTGGGCCGCTAACGCACGTTCCACGTTACGAGCTACCTTGCAAGCCTCCGACCATGTGGGAGGGTGGTGCAGTCGGACATGGGATTGTATGGCCTCTTTAAGACTGCTGATAAAACATTCCCTGTAGAATGCATCTAGGAGATCCCTAGTGCGGAAAGCTAAGGCTTCAAAGGCTGTAACATATTCATCCACTATGCCAGTCTGTCAGAGCTTAGTGAGATGATCCAAAAAAGCAGATTCATTGTCAAAGTGCTCTGTAAGATCTTTTTTGAAGGCGGCCGAAGTTGAAAAACTACCATTGCTACATTGATGCCATTCCCACCATTACCATCTTTCATTGTCCAAGTACATGCTCCCCACCATAAGCTGAGTCTCATTATCTAAGATGTTATTCAGATTCAAATACTGCTCCATTTTTGCTACCCATGCGGCCGAGTGAGAACCATCAAATTTATGCATATCCATCTTGGGAGGTCGCGGATGGGATTGTTGGTGGGTTCCCCAGAGGTGAAGAGAGTGGCTAGACTCACCCTCACTGTGTCCATTGCCAATATATGCCTCCTCGCGGGCTTCCTCCTTGCCCTTAGAGAGTGCGTGAGTTATTTTGTCAATCTATTATTGGATGGCTTGCAAGGATTGTTCAAGTTTTTCGATCTTCTCATTGGCCATAGCTTGAGCTCAAGTTTCTTATCATGCACCGATCTGATGTACTTGAAATTTGGGACCACCTGAATTTTTTCACTAACAATTGAATGGTACCACCTTGCTCAGCTTGTCGTCCTAATTCTTATGGGCTAGATCACCAATAAGCGCCTAGGGGGTCTCAGATTGATTTTTTTTTTTTTTGTCTAAAAACTCCTAGCGGAGTTTTACTCCTTGCTTAGGAATACTGCAGTAGCCAAATCCTCAAAATATCAATGTTGCCAAAAGTCCTGCGAAAATCATGCCCTGGAATAGGAACCCCACACAACTCCTTAGATCTGAGAGATCTGAATGGCTGAACGGATAGCTCTAATCGGCATAACAGATTGTTGTTGCGCATCTGATGGATCTAATAGATCGGAATGGCTGGTTTGCTAACTTGGAACTACGGGATTGATGTCTGCTGCTGCTACAAACCCTCTTGTGATACCTGATCTGGCAGAGATTATGGGTGATGCCAAGATAGAAAAGGAAACTATGGTCTCGAGGAGTGTCAGGTGCTACAGATCGCAACATACATAAGGGTCTAACAGTAGTACTTGGCCCAATGTTTCAGGGCTCTAACTAAGGAGGATCAACCGTACCCTTAGTCGTACAACCCGACTACCCTATCATATGAGCGAGTAATCTCTCTGAGTGTTGTTCTCGGTGTACTGTAGCAGCAAGATGGCCGACGGTTTATCTATGGTGAGGTTTCAAAGGAGCTAGGCGGCTTCAGATATACCCAGAGGGTACTTGGAAGACAGTCCGTGCGCGGTTCTGTCTAATGCGCTACTACTCGAAGGGGTACCCGCAGGGGTTACAAGGGAGTCCAACAAGCATGACCACCTCTTGTATTTCCTGCATGCATGCCTCCCCAAATCTGCAGGTTTATGCGCTCCACGACAGATCCTGTGGTTCAAAGACACCGGAACATGTCTCTAGCCAAAAAAAAAATTGCTAAGAAATGGAGATCCCACCTGCCCTAGAAAGAGCTCTGATACCACTTGTTATGCTCTAGACCTGCAAAACGATACTAGAATACCAAATATGCGAAGAAATATACCCAGAACATAGAATGGTGAGAAATAACAGCAAGTATTTTATTATTCAGAAAGCAATGTTCACTTGCCTCTTCGAGGGGGCAACCTCCAATAGAGCAGAGCTCGATTACAAAATAAGACACGATGCTCCTCGCAAGGAGTCTCTATCCTTTATATATGACTCATAAATGCAATACCATGGATGAATACCATGGTTGTTATTAATACTATCTATTTAATGCCATGGCCCATCTGCAACTAACTATGGTCCCATCATTAAATGCGGGTTAACCACTTACAATTATTAATATGGGCTTTATTGACTCTTTACTATGACTCGATCCTTCTACATAAATAAGGGGGTTAGGGTGGGACCCTAACATGTCTGCATCCAACTATTGAAGTGCTTGCTCTATCTCATGAGTGAAGTCTTGCTCCTATGATGGTTCACCCAGTTTGCCTGATTCCAGCTGTTTTGATGAATCAACTACTTGTATGGGCGTTGCTTCATCTGTTTGCACAAGTTGCGCCCCCTACTGTACCAGCTGTTGTTCCACTTTCGTCGCCTATTTGTGCAGCGCTTATTCCTTTCAGAGTTGCTCCCTTAGCTCATGCAAATCCTTCTCTACTTCATCCATTCTTCTCTTATCCCTCTGCTTTTGCACAATTCGCATGTCGCGCTAGTGCCCCTTTTCCTCTATAGCCATAGCTACTTTCTCTACCCAATGACATGCCCAATTGATCCAGTTGAATTGAACTGTCAAGCAGTGATCTTTCACAATGCAAGGTGGGTCATACAAATTGTAACTTCGGAGGTCGAGTGGGTGCTTCTTCATCTATTTTGCTTCGACAACCACTTGCTTAATACTATGGATCTTGTATAACCCAATCCACAATGGAAGAGAAGGCCAAGGTGCCTTCTTCTTCCAGTGTAGTCTAGTTGTCAATCCTTCCAAGATGTGATATGCTACTTCCTACATGACAAGGATGTCCAAGGAAAACGTTGGTAGAACACGCGAGGGCTTCTTCGTGCTGAACATTTGAATGAAGTTTCCAGACGATGAGGCATACCAATCAACAATGTCTAACAATGCCTCCACTGATTCCTTCAACATGCAGGGTGGATCCTATTCGAATATCATCTTGTAAACTAGGGCAACAAAATGATCAGATAACCATGTGATTACTCCTCTAAAGCTGCATTCAGACAATAACTTACAATACGTGATCACAACAATCTCTGTCGGTGACCATACCCACTCTAAGCTCGGGAACTCCTATCGGGCATAGACTACATCTAAGATGTATGCGAACATGTAAATCTCTACATACATACCTTTGGGTGACCATTGAGCCTTTGTTACTTCTTCCTTCAGCTGATGAGCCACCATGCCAGACCAGTTACATGGTTTTCCCTCTCTGGCCAGTTGGTCCAACGCGATCACCCAACTCTGTGGGAAGGTTTCTGTGCTTTCTTAGCCATACAATTGACATGAAAATATGACCAAGTATTGATACACATTCCATTGTATCTTCATCTTATAGATCTGGTTGGGTGTCAACCTGAATCAAGTCTACTCCTTTACCTAGTTCTTCATAACGTCTCTAGAGTTAGCACTGTTGTTGGGTAAGCTGAAGGGAGTCTTCATGACAGTCATAGGCTTTGACATCTGATACATCTCATCATAATCATGTGCCCAAAATGTTGCAAGCTTCGTCCGACTAACACTACTCAAGGTCATTGTCTCATAATCAGTGTGAGAGATGATCCAGTGTATCATGTCTTCATATGGGAACATGGGGTATCTGCATGCAATCCGGCACAAGCCGGACTTACGAATGTTCACATACACCTGACGGTCATAGAGGCCTTCCTCAAGAGTGCCTACAAATGCTTCATTAACCTCTTGCCACTTCAACTTGATGTCCTTTTCTATAAACAACTTTGTATCTTTATAGAACAGTAGACTAGAGGACACTCGCTCAACTACGGCTCCAGCATGTCCATCAATGTCCTGTGATCCTACTCTCTTGGAGGCCATTGATCTTGTACTTCTAAGAGGCATTTGAACAACTAAAAGATATGGAGATAAAGCAACATGCATGGAAAAAAAATTGTCAGTGAAAACCAAAGCAAGTTCAGGGAATGACATCGTACTAATTGGGGAACTGATAGGCAAGATTTCACAATTTCTTCCAGGAGGCTAGGTGACTAGCTACTAGAACTGTGCAAAAAGGCAATCTGGGCTATCTGTAAGGCAAGACTAGCTACTAGATCTACACAATCCAGACTGACTGTTGGCTGCAGGGATTGTGCAATGCATAATTCTGGCTGGGAGTAACTATAGGATTAAGGACTGCATTGCGCAGTTTTCTGGGCTAGCAGTCACTATCCCTCAGAAATGTGAAAAATAGTACTAAAGGATAGTGCTAGGCAGAAATGCGTATTTCTGGAGAGGAAGACATAGCCTTCCTTCCCCAAATTGTGCAATGTTGTCTTAGTGAAGGCAGAGTCTGGGCCAAGGTTGGCTTGAATCGCTGACGAGAAACTGAAAAAAATAAGACAATGAATGCATGGTGACACTAATAAAAATAAGAAGTGATTAATAGTGCATGCAAACATCAATGAAATATTCAATAAACATATCAACATGCATGTGGGTGAAGCGAGTCGCCAAATCGGTGACCATTCGTACAAAACAGTTTCATGCATGCGAAAGCAGTGAGATAACAATGAAAACTGAAATAGTGTTAGGACAATCATGTATATATGTAAACGACAGCAAGCATTCAAAGAAATCAAGCAAACAACACTCACACAAGCGAAAACATGAAAAGTGATAGAAATGCTGAAAAACACAAGTTGAGGCCACTTACTCATGAATTGATGAGCCGGATATGTTGAAGAGTCTTGGATGTTTTGTGGGATGTCAGAGCTCTAATATCGATGTGAAATAATGAGCTCTGATGCATCAAATAAATAGGTTTTGAGCTCATGATGCGCATGCCACAAAACTAGGAAACAGCGACACTTGGAGGAAAGTTTCTAAAACAACTTTGCATGTAACCTCTAGCTGCTAAAAATAGGTCCCTGAATCATGAGATGGCTTTTGCATGTTTCCTTTTTCTATTCTAGGAAAAAGCAAGCCATGCATGTAAGTCAAGTTTCCTTGGTCCTAAGTGGAACTGGTCAATCCAACTACTCATGCATGAGGCTACTCAACTGTAGGAGAAGAATGTGCATTTCTGGATGGAAGGTGAGCTAGCTGCCTGGGAGATATGCGTAATTTCTGGGCAGAGCGGGTGACTACTGCCCAAATTTTTGAAAATTATGGGCTGAGCATCCCTACTGGGCACAATTCTAGCATTCAACACTCACAGTGAAAATTACGCAATTTTCACTGTGAGTATTGACTAGCAGAATTGCCAATTCTGGAGCCTAGCAAGCTGCTAGACAAGATTGCACAATTTCTAGAGGGAAGGATAGCTTCCCTCCAAAACTACACAGATTATTGGGGAATCTACTTAGCCTAAATTTGGACCAAGTCCAGATGAAAAACCTATGAGGGGAAAGCATCAAGTTGTGATCGACAGGCTGCCTTTGTGCAGGAAAAACACTAAAGCTTGTGTACTTGATGAAGCAAGACAAGGTGTTGTGAAAGGTTGGTAGGGAGGCTCCAAAACGAAGCTAAGGACAAATTTTGGAGGGTGGTTGTATCCACTACAACACTTGGTGACACACTAGTAGAACTCCAGCTCTGAATGGACCTTGTTCATAAAAAGCAAGTCTAACACTTCCAGAACGATTGTTCAGTCCTCAACTCATCTTGCTTTCACACTAGCTTGATTGCAAGATGTAGCATCTACCAATCTCTTGGTCGATTGAGACACATTTCAGGCCAAGGAAACACAATTGTTTTGATTGAGGTTGAAGGGTATATTGGTGCACAAGCAGTATAGTTGTCAGAGTCTTAGTTTCATCTCTGGTGTTGCTCCATTGCTAGCAGGCCTGGACAGTACCCTGACAGAGTCACATAGGAACACAAGCATGGCTCCGCTACCAGCATGCCTGGTCAGTACCCCAGTGGAGTTACTTGCATCACCTCTCTACGTAGGAAGCCTTTTTCTTCTTCTGCCTTATTCATTTTTCATGTTTTAGTTTTGCACTTTTCACTTTTTCATTTTTCATATTTTCAACCTTGCATAACACTTATTCATTTCAAAGGTGGAAGAGGGATCCCGACTTATTGAGAGAAGAAGAGGTTTTTTCAGTAGAGAAGTAGTTTATTATATCTCTAATGTGATTGTTAATTTTTCCCCCTCACCTAACTCTACTTGACTGATCTAACAAGTGCTAACCCAAATACAATTGACTAGAGTGGGTGACACTAGTTAGCGTGCAAGCGTTGTGTTTTCACCAAGGTTCACATTGAACAGTACGTATTTTCCTTTGACATATCATGGACTAAAAGTAACAATTTCATCATACAGAGGCAAGATGATAGATAACCAAGTAGTGATAGCTGTAAAAGCCCTCTTTTACTTTACCCAGCATGTTTCAAGAGTCATACATGGTTTCATGCAAAACTAACCTACAAACGAAACAAGAAAACAAATACACAAAGAAAAACAGAAGTAGAAGCAAAAGTGAAGGCAAAGTGAGTAAGAAAACAAGCAAGAAGACAAACAAATAAACAAAGAAAGGAAGCAAACAAGAATGCAAGAAAACCAACTAAAAGAAAACACTACTCCTACTCCTAAGCTAATGTTGCACGGGCCTGATCACGTGAAGTGATATTTCTAATGCAGCCACTAGCACATTGGTTGACCCATGTTGCTAAAGGCTTGGTTCACGAGAAACCCAGTTGTGTGAACCAGCAAGCAAGAAATATATAACAATGAATACAACCACACTTCATGTTTCAAAGTGCCCACAGGACATAAGTGAGTGCAAGCGTACAGCAAGCAGTCCGTGGACTTCTCACAGTGTTGGGTAACATCACGTGCAACTTTGAAGCATATGCACACTCTTGTCTGTGACATGCAAGCAAACAAAAGAAACAAAGAAAACTTGCATCATCAATGTGTGCTTGGAATGTAAAATTCCTCCAATGCATGAGCGATAGGATCATGCAATTCGACTGGAGGGAGGATGATCTATGTATGAGATTGATCTTCAATGCATACAGATGAGTGATGAGGAGCCTTGGGTGATTGAATAGCTTCCTAATAAGAAGTGAGACTAACCCCAAGAGAGTGAGGACTTGACATAACCTTCAGCTCGAGCTGAAGTGCCTTGATAGTCTTGGGTGTTTCAACTTCATCATCAGGTAGAACATCATAAATCAGTGGCTTCGAAAGATCAACTGCGATAGAGTCATGATTGTGATCAAATATGGTAGTAAATGGATCACGACTACCACAATTAGGAAAATGAATGATTTCATCAGCATCCTCATGATCAGATGAATCAAATAGAAGGGTAGATGAAAATCGAACAAACTCATCCTCTGTGTTTCAGGGAAAAGATAGATGAAAGATGAAGTGGATTTTCAATGAATTAGTTATCCTCTCCAATGTCGAATGATGGACCAACATCCAGTGTGTCCTACGAGTGATCAATAATGGGTGCATCCATGGATGGGGATACACATGCAAAATCATGGATGGTAGGTTCACAAAAGATGTCAAGAAAGAATGGAGGAGGCTCGAATGGAAGGGAGTCATCCTTCGCCAAGTGTTGATGCTCAAGCTCCCACTCATACTCTTCATGAATGACAATGCAAGTTGGTTGTGAAACTCTGAGAGATCTGAATGGCTGATCGGATAGCTCTGACCGGTGGAACAGATTGCTGTTGCAGACCTGATGGATCTAATAGATCGGAATGGATGGTCTGCTAACTCTGAACTGCGGGACTGATGTTTGCTGCTGCTTCAAACCCTCTTGTGAGATCTGATCAGACAAAGATTATGTGTGCTCCCAAGATAGAAAAGGGAACTATGGTCTCGAGGAGTGTCAGGTGCTACAGATTGCAATATACATAAGGGTCCGACAGTAATACTCGGCCCAATGTTTCAGGGCTCTAACTAAGGAGGATCAACCGTACACTTAGCCGTACAACCCGACTACCCTATTGTACGAGCGAGTAATCTCTCCGAGTGTTATTCTAAGTAAAATGTAGCAGCAAGACGACCGACAATTTATCTATGGCGAGGTTTCAAAGGAGCTAGGGGGCTTCCGATATACCCAGAGGGTACTTGGAAGACAGTCTGTGCGCAGTTCTGTCTAATGTGTTACTACTCGAAGGGGTATCCACAGGGGTTACAAGGGAGTCCAACAAGCGTGACCACCTCTTGTATTTCCTATGTGCATGCCTCCCCAAATCCGCAGGTTTATGCACTCAACGACAGATCCCATAGTTTAAAGACGCCGGAACACGTCTCTAGCAAAAAAAAAAATTGCTAATAAATGGAGATCCCACCTGCCCTAGAAAGAGATCCGATACCACTTGTTATGCTATTAACCTACAAAACGATAGCAGAATACCAAATATGCGAAGAAACATACCCAGAACATATAACAGTGAGAAATAACAACAAGTATTTTATTATTCAGAAAGCAATATTCACTTGCCTCTTCGAGGGGGCAACCTCCAATAGAGCAGAGCTCGATTACAAAATAAGACACGATGCTCCTCGCAGGGAGTCTCTATCCTTTATATATGACTCATAAATGCAATACCATGGATCAATACCATGGTTCTTATTAATACCATCTATCTAATACCATGGCCCATTTGCAACTAACTGTGGTCCCGTCATTAAATGCAGGTTAACCAGCTACAATTATTAATATGGGATTTATTGACTCTTTACTATGACTCGATCCTACTACATAAATAAGGGGGTTAGGGTGGGACCCTAACATGTCTGCATCCAACTATTGAAGTGCTTGTTCTATCTCATGAGTGAAGTTTTTCTCCTACGATGGTTCACCCAGTTTGCCTAATTCCAGTTGTTTTGATGAATCAACTACTTGTATGGGTGTTGCTTCGTTTGTTTGCACAAGTTGCGCCCCCTACTGTACCAGCTGTTGTTGCACTTTCATCACCTATTTGCGCAACTCTTGTTCCCTTCGGAGTTGCTCCCTTATCTCATGCAAATCCTTCTCTGCTTCTTCCATTCTTCTCTTATCCCTCTACTTTTGTGTAATTCGTATGTCACGTTGGTGCCCCTTTTCCTCTATAGTCATAGCTACTTTCTCTACTAATGGATCAGCTTAGAACTTCCAGCTTTGCTCCTCCTCCATGCAATCGACAATCCTCCTCTTACCTTTGTCGTGCACTAGTATGCTTTCCTCTAATGCCACTACTGTTACTGCTACTGGTGGTGCTCTTCATGATGCTACTAAATGTTGATTCACTAACCACTCAACAATGAAGCTGACTTGTTCATTATGTCTAGAGAAACTGTAGCAATATGTCCATGGGTTCTCCTCGGCCCAGTGACATGCCTAGTTGATCCAGTTGAATTGAACTATCGTGCAGTGATCTTTCACAATGCAAGGTGGGTCATACAAATTGTAACTTCGGAGGTCGAGTGGGTACTTCTTCATCTGTTTTGCTTCGACAACCACTTGCTTAATACTCTGGATCTCGTATAACCCAATCCGCAACAGAAAAGCGGGCCAAGGTGCCTTCTTCTTCCAGTGCAGTCTAGTTGTCAATCCTGCCAAGATGTGATATGCTACTTCCTACATGTCAAGTATGTCCAAGGAAAACTTTGGTAGAACACGTGAAGGCTTCTTCGTGTTGAACATTCGAATGAAGTTTCCAGATGGTGAGGCATACCAATCAACAATGTCTAAGAATGCCTCCACTGATTCCTTTGACATGCAGGGTGGCTCCTATTCGAATATCATCTTGTAAACTAGGGCAACAAAATGATAGGCCAACCATGTGATTAATCCTCTAAAGCTGCATTTAGACAACAACTTACAATATGTGATCACAACAGTCTCTTTCGGTGACCATACCCACTCCAAGCTTGGGAACTCCTATTAGGCATAGACTGCATCTAAGATGTATCGGACATGTAAATTTCTACATGCATACCTTTGGGTGACCATCGAGCCTTTGTTACTTGTTCCTAAAGCTGATGAGCCAACATGCCAAACCAGTTACATGGTTTTCCCTCTCTGGCCAGTTGGTCCAACGTGATCACCCAACTCCGTGGGGAGGTTTTTGTGCTTTCTTAGCCATACAATTTACATGAAAATATGACCAAGTATTGATACGCATCCCATTGTATCTTCATCTTATAGATCTGGTTGGGTGTCAACCTGATTCAAGTCAACTCCTTTACCTAATTCTTCATAATGTCTCTAGAGTTAGCACTATTGTTGGGTAAGCTGAAGGGAGTCTTCATGATAGTCACAAGATTTGACATCTGATACATCTCATCATAATCATGTGCCCAAAACGTTGCAAGCTTCGTCCGACTAACACTACTCAAGGTCATTGTCTCACAATCAATGTGAGAGATGATCCAGTGTATCATGTCTGCACATGGGAACATGGGGTATCTACATGCAATCCGATACAAGCCAGACTTATGAATGTTCACATACACTTGACGGTCTTAGAGGCCTTCCTCAAGAGTGCCTGAAAATGCTTCATTAACCTCTTGCCACTTCAACTTGATGTCCTTTTCTATAAACAAATTTGTATCTTTATAGATCAGTAGACTAGAGGACACTCGCTCAACTACGGCTCCAGCATGTCCATCAATGTCCTATGATCTTGCTCTCTTGGAGGCCATTGATCTTATACTCCTAAGAGGCATTTGAACAACTGAAAGATATGGAGACAAAGCAACATGCATGGAAAAGAATTTGTCAGCGAAAACCAAAGCAAGTTCGGGGAATGACATCGTACATAGTTGGGGAACTGATAGGCAAGATTGTGCAATTTCTTCCAGGAGGTTGGGTGACTAGCTGCTAGAACTACACAAAAAGGTAGTCTGGGCTATCTCTGAGGCAAGACTAGCAACTAGATCTACACAATCCAGACTAGCTGTTGGCTGTTGTGTTGAAAATGCAACAAGATGATGGAACTTAGTGAAAAGAAGTCACCTTCACTAAGTGGACCCGAAGGTTATTTTTGGCGCAAAGTCTATTTTTAGACTATGTCTATTTTTAGACATTTGGATCATGGTCTATGAGCTGTAGGATGCTATTTGTGGATGATTGGTAAAGTTGGTAAAAATAGATGGACCTCTATTTTTAGACATATGGGCGGAGTCTATTTTTAGACTGCCATGCTAAAAATAGAACAGTTGAATATCATTAGCTCTTAAAAATATTTGAACTATAAACATTATCTTATTCTCTTGGAGCACTTTAGTTCGAGCTATGGATGTGGCACATGCAGCTGCCAGAAGGAAATACATGCTTCTTATGGGTTACTTGAGCTATTGCATGAAGGATTTCAGTTAGAACTTCAGTGATTGAGTTCTGTGGAGTTGAATCAGGAGTTGATGGAGTTGTGTTCAGTTTGACTTAGTTGAACTAATTGTAGTTAGTCTAACTGGAAAATAGACTAATGATGAGTGGTGTGAATTAATTATTAATTAATTCACTAATTATTAACTCATAAAGCAACTGAAGAATACATCAGTTAACTCAGTGCATGGACAGTTCAGTGGAGACAAGTGTTAGAGGTGAGTGAAAGGGCAAGACAGTTGTCAGTTGTGACTATAGTCGTGCATGAGATTTGCACAATCAATGGATTGAGTATTGCCAATGAGGATTGCGTGGTATATCCAAGGGAAATACGAATTTGGATCATTCATTCATCAATATTCTCATGCAGGATTGCGCAGTGGAGGCAAGCAAGCGACGAAGGAGATTTGAGCCAATGATTGATTCAGATTTGAGCTAGTTTGTGTGCAACAGGTGGAGATAGTACTAAGTACTTGTGAGGAGTATTGTACTATGTATTGTTACATGTTCTCAATCAATATAACATACATATTGTTGGGGGTTTTCAGCTTTATGCTTTCCCTGGGTACATACTCTGTTGATATGTGTGATTGATGCTTCAATGTGCGCATGTGAATGTTTCTTAATACTGCTAAATTGATGATCAACATAGAGGAGGTTATGTATTATGCATGTATTCCGCAATTAGTGTATAATCGGGATAGTCTGTGAATATGTGTCATATTATTCAAAATTTCTACATGGTATCAAAGCTGGCTTATTTGTAGAAAAATTTCTACATGGTATCAGAGCTGGTTGATTTGTAGAAAAAGTTCTATAGGATATCAAAGCGAAGTTGATCATCAGATCTATTATTCAGAAAGTGTTTACATTTTATTTCTTCAGGCAGAGTCTGTAATCGGGCCAGGTAGCTTCTGGATTCGTCCTTCTTTTGGAAGGTGAGATATCTGGTGAATGCTCATACAGTCAATCTTTGTACGAGAAATATTTTGTTCTCACGAATTTTAGATCAGAAGCGGTTGAGTTTTGAGCTAGTGGAATGGCGCTCAAGGATAAAACTCAGAAACATTAAGTGTGAGAATGGAGACAGTATGCCCCAGTATCTCACGAAGTTCACCCAATGCCGGGATGAGCTGGGAGTGTGGGGGTGATTGTTGATGATGAGGATATGGTGAGTCTAGCACTCCTTGGCCTTCCTAAGAGCTGGCATATCTACCAAGACTCGGTGAATGGAAGGCAGAAACTGCCAAATTGGGAACGACTATGGTCAGGTTTGATGCAGGAGGAGATCAGATGGAACACCAGAGACAGTTCTTCATCTATGCATGATGAGGAGAACTATGCCTTAGCGAGTAAGGCAAAGAAGGGAAAGGAGAAGGTTTCTCTTTCCGGATCCAATTCTTCCAATGATGGGAAGAAGCTTGACAAATTGAAAGTTTGATGCTTTCGTTGTCATGAGGTGGGCCATTATGCCTCAAATTGCCCACGGAGGAAATCCAAGGAGGGATCTGGGGAAGGATCTAAAGGTGAGGCACTTGCTTCACAACTTGAGTTGGATTTCACCCTCTTTGCATGCATGGTTTCATCCATGATGGGGAGTGGTTGGTTTCTTGATAGTGGAGATTCTTTCCACATGTCCGACGATAAAAGTTTGTTAAGTACTTTGGAGGAGAAAGATCTCCAGATACTCATAGCGTTGGGTAATGATGAGAAGTATAGTGTCTCAGGTGTAGGCACAATTATTTTTCAGAGGGAGCATGGATCTCATTTTACCTTGACCGATGTCAAGTATGTATTAGGACTGAAGAGAAACTTGGTGTCGATCGTGATGCTGGAAGACAGAGGCTATGATGTAGTTTTCAGAGAAGGAAAGGTTTTCCTTAGACACATCATCACTAGACAGGTGAAGCAAATTGGTTCACGGGTCAAGAACTTGTATGCTCTTGAGGTTCAAGATGCATGCAAAGCCTTGAGAAGCAAGGCAACTGATAGAGACTTGGTGGTTGAGAGGGAGGGTTTATTACCTCTCAACATGCAGAGCCAGAAGAAGTCTCAGACAATGGTGGAGGAGCCATGATTGGTGCAGCAGCTTCAGGAGGTTGTGGAGCAGCTACAACAGGGGAAGCTAAGAGGAGATCGAGTAGAGACATCTACTCATGCAGAGACCTCCAGTAGGGGGAAACTTTGAGCTAGGTGGGCAGAGGGATCGCATGCAGCCATACCTCCAGGTAGGAGGTGGGGTGATGTAGAGTGATTGTCCCAAGGAGGAGGGCAGGATCGTTGAGGTACCCAACCTCTTGGATGAGACCTTGCTATAGGAGCCCTGATGTGGAGTAGCAGGAACTGATTGGGTAGAGACAGATGCGGATGGAGCGGCAGAGAGAGCGACAATGCAGGGAATCCCAGGACAGCGCATAGCTAGTAGGCTGCAGCAATGCGAGAGGCACAAGTGTTTTGCACAGTGCTAGGTGGAACAGAGAGGTGTGCAATGGTGCGAGATGCATCGATATGTTGTAGTAGCGTAGATGTCAGAGAGGGAACACTTGTTAGTAGCAGGTAGAGCTTCAGCATCATAGTATGTTCCTAGACCAATAGAGGGGTCAGTTGGGAGTGTTTTTGTTCCAAGTGTTGTTGGAGCAAGTGGGCCGGGTAGATGTGTTGCATGCAGAACATTCCAGAGTTACAGGATAGGGGTTGAAGATAATCCATATCTTGTTGAGAGGGAGTGTTCAAAATGCAACAAGATGATGGAACTTAGTGAAAAGAAGTCGCCTTCACTAAGTGGACCCGGAGGCTATTTTTGGCGCAAAGTCTATTTTTAGACTATGTCTATTTTTAGACATATGGATCATCGTCTATGAGTTGCAGGATGTTATTTCTGGATGATTGGTCAAATTGGTAAAAATAGATGGACCTCTATTTTTAGACATATGGGCGGAGTCTATTTTTAGACTACCATGCTAAAAATAGAACAGTCGAATATTATTAGCTCTTAATAATATTTGGACTATAAACATTATCTTATTCTCTTGGAGCACTTCAATTCGAGCTACGGATGTGGTACATGCAGCTTCCATAAGGAAATACGTGTTTCTTATGGGTTACTTGAGCTATTGAATGAAGGACTTCAGTTAGAACTTCAGTGATTGAGTTCTATGGAGTTGAATCAGGAGTTGATGGAGTTGTGTTCAATTTGACTTAGTTGAACTAGTTGTAGTTAGTCTAACTAGCAAATAGACTAATGATGAGTGGCGTGAATTAATTATTAATTAATTCACTAATAGAACTCATAAAGCAACTGAAGAATACATCAGTTACCTCAGTGCATAGACAGTTCAGTGGAGACAAGTGTTAGAGGTGAGTGAAAGGGCAAGGCAGCTGTCAGTTGTGACTATAGTTGTGCATGAGATTTGCACAACCAATGGATTGAGTATTTGCAATGAGGATTTAGTGGTATATCCAAGGGAAATATGAATTTGGATCATTCATTCATCAATATTCTCATGCAGGATTGCGCAGTGGAGGCAGGAAAGCAGTGGAGGAGATTTGAGCCAGTGATTGATTCAGATCTAAGCTAGTTTATGTGTAACAGGTGGAGATAGTACTGAGTACTTGTGAGGAGTATTGTACTATGTATTGTTACATGTTCATGTATGAGCTAGTTTGTGTGTAACAGCTGGAGATAGTACTGAGTACTTGTGAGGAGTATTGTACTATGTATTGTTACATGTTCTCAATCAATATAATATACAGATAGTTGGGGTTTTTAGGCTTTATGCTTTCCCCAGGTTTACATACTTGTTGATATGTGTGATTGATGCTTTCAATGTGCGCATGTGAATGTTTCTTAATACTGCTAAATTGATGATCAACATAGAGGAGGTTATGTATTATGCATGTATTCCGCAATTAGTGTATAATCGGGATAATCTCTGTGAATATGTGTCATATTATTCAAAACTTCTACATGTTGGGATTGTGCAATGCATAATTCTGGCTGGGAGTAACTACAGGCTTAAGGACTGCATTGCGCAATTTTCTAGGCTAGCAGTCACTATCCCTCAGAAATGTGAAAAATAGTACTAAAGGATAGTGCTAGGTAGAAATGCGTATTTCTGGAGAGGAGATATAGCCTTCCTTCCCCAGATTGTGCAATGTTGTCTCAGTGAAGGCAGAGTTTGGGCCAAGGTTGGCTTGAATCGCCGACGAGAAACTGAAAAAAAAAAATAAGACAATGAATGCATGGTGACACTATTAAAAATAATAGGTGATTAATAGTACATGCAAACATGAATGAAAGATTCAGTAAACATATCAACATGCATGTGGGTGAAGCGAGTCGCCAAATTGGTGACCATTCGTGCAAAACAGTTTCATGCATGCGTGAGCAGTGAGATAGCAACGAAAAATGGAATAGTGTTAGGACAAGCATGTATATATGTAAATGGCAGCAAGCATTCAAAGAAATCAAGAAAACAACACTCACACAAGCGAAAACATGAAAAGTGACAGAAATGCTCAAAAACACAAGTTGAGGCCACCTACCCATGAATTGATGAGCCGGGTATGTTGAAGAGTCTTGGATGTTTTGTGGGATGTTAGAGCTCCAATATCGATGTGAAAGAATGAGCTCTAATGGGTCGAATAAATAAGTTTTGAGCTCATGATGCACATGCCACAAAACTAGGAAACAACAACACTTGGAGGAAAGTTTCTAAAACAACTTTGCATGTAACCTCTAGCTGCTAAAAATAGGTCCCTAAATCATGGGATGCCTTTTGCATGTTTCTTTTTTCTATTCTAGGAAAAAGCAAGCCATGCATGTAAGTCAAGTTTCCTTGGTCCTAGGTGGAACTGGTCAATCCAACTGCTCATGCATGAGGCTACTCAACTATAGGAGAAAAATGTGCATTTCTGGATGGAAGGTGAGCTAGCTGCCCAGGAGATTTGCATAATTTCTAGGCAGAGCAGGTGACTGCTGCCCAAATTTGTGAAAATTATGGGCTGAGCATCCCTGTTGGGCATAATTCTGGTAGTCAACACTCACAGTGAAAATTGCGCAATTTTCACTGTGAGCGTTGACTGGCAGAAATACGCAATTCTGGAGCCTAGCAAGCTACAAGACAGGATTGCGCAATTTCTAGAGGGAAGGATAGTTTCCCTCCAAAACTGCACAGATTATTGGGGAATCTACTTAGCCTAAATTTGGACCAAGTCTGGATGAACAGCCTATGAGGGGAATGCATCAAGTTGTGATCGACAAGCTGCCTTTGTGCAGGAAAAACACTGAAGCTTGTGTACTTGATGAAGCAAGACAAGGTGTTGTGAAATTTTGGTAGGGAGGCTCCAAAACAAAGCTAAGGACAGATTTTGGAGGGTGGTTGTATCCGCTACAACACTTGGTGACACACTAGTAGAACTATAGCTCTGAATGTACCTTGTTTGTAAAAAGCAAGTCTAACACTTCCGGAAGGATTGTTCAGTCCTCAACTCATCTTGGTTTCACACTAGCTTGATTGTAAGATGTAGCATCTTCCAATCTCTTGGTCGATTGAGACACATTCCAAGCTAAGGAAACACAATTGTTTTGATTGGGGTTGAAGGGTATATTGGTGCACAAGCAGTATAGTCATCAAAATCTTAGTTTCATCTCTGGTGTTGCTCCACTGCCAGTAGGCCTGGACAGTACCCTAACAGAGTCACATAGGAACACAACCAGGAAGCCTTTTTCTTCTTTTGCCTTATTCATTTTTCATGTTTTAATTTTGCACTTTTCACTTTTTCATTTTTCATATTTTCAACCTTGCATAACACTTATTCATTTCAGAGGTGGAAGAGGGATCCCGACTTATTGAGAGAAAAAGATGTTTTTTCAGTAGAGAAGTAGTTTATTATATCTCTAATGTGCCTGTTAATGTTTTCCCCCTCACCTAACTCTACTTGATTGATCTGACAAGGGTTAACCCAAATACAATTGACTAGAGTGGTTGACACTAGTTAGAGTGCAAGCATTGTGTTTTCACCAAGGTTCACATTGAACAGTACGTATTTTCCTTTGACATATCATGGACTAAAAGTAACAAGTTCATCATACAAAGGCAAGATGACAGATAACCAAGTAGTGATAGTTGTACAAGCCCTCTTATACTTTACCCATCTTGTTTCAAGAGTCATCCATGGTTTCATGCAAAACTAACCTACAAACGAAACAAGAAAACAAATACACAAAGAAAAATAGAAGTAGAAGAAAAAGTGAAGGAAAAGTGAGTAAGAAAACAAGAAAGCAGACAAACAAATAAACAAAGGAAGGAAGCAAACAAGAATGCAAGCAAACCAACTGAAAGAAAAAACTACTTCTACTCCTAAGCTAACGGTGCATGGGCCTGATCACGTGAAGTGATATTTCTAATGCAGCCACTAGCACATTGGTTGACCCATGTTGCCGAAGGCTTGGTTCACGAGAAACCCAATTGCATGAACCAGCAAACAAGAAAGATATAACAATGAAGACAACCACACTTAGTGTTTCAAAGTGCCCACATGACATAAGTGAGTGCAAGTGTATGGAAAGCAGTCCGTGGACTTCTCACAGTATTGTGTAACATCACGTGCAACTTTGAAGCATATACACACTCTTGACTGTGACATGCAAGCAAACGAAAGAAACAAAGACAACTTTTGTCATGAATGTGTGCTTGGAATGTAAGATTCCTCCAATGCATGAGCGATAGAATCATGCAATTCAAGTGGAGGGAGTATGATCTATGTGTGATATTGATCTTCAATGCATACAGATGAGTGATGAGGAGCCTTGGGTGATTGAACAACTTCCTAATTAGAAGTGATACTAACCCCAAGAAAGTGAGGACCTAACATAACCTTCAGCTCGAGCTGAAGTGCCTTGATAGTCTTGGGCGTTTCAACTTCATCATCAGGTAGAACATCATAAATCAGTGGCTTCGAAAGATCAACTGCGATAGAGTCATGATCATGATCAAATATGATAGTAAATGGATCATGACTACCATGATCAGAAAAATGAATGATTTCATCAGCATCCTCATGATCAGATGAATCAAATAGAAGGGTAGATGAAAATCGAACAAACTCATCCTCTGTGTTTCAAGGAAAAGATAGATGAAAGATGAAGTGGATTTTCAACGAATGACTTATCCTCTCTAATGTCGAATGCTAGACCAACATCCAGTGTGTCTTGCGAGTGATCAACAATGGGTGTATCCGTGGATGGGGATACACATGAAAAATCATGGATGGCAGGTTCACCAAAGATGTCAAGAAAGAACAGAGGAGGCTCGGATGGAAGGGAGTCATCCTTCGCTGAGTGTTGATGCTCAAGCTCCCACTCATACTCCTCATGAATGACAACACATGTTAGTTGTGAAACTCTGAGAGATCTGAATCGCTGATCGGATAGCTCTGATCGGCGGAACAGATTACTGCTGTAGATCTTATGTATCTAATAGATCATAATGGCTGGTATGCTAATTCAGAACTGCAGGGCTGATGTCTGCTGCTGCTGCAAACCCTCTTGTGAGATATGATCTGGCATAGATTATGCATGATCTCAAGATAGAAAAGGGAACTATGGTCTCGAGGAGTGTCAGGTGCTACAGATTGCAATATACATAAGGGTCTGACAGTAGTACTTGGACCAATGTTTCAGGGCTCTAACTAAGGAGGATCATCTGTACCCTTAGCCGTACAACCTGACTACCCTATCATACGGGCGAGTAATATCTTCAAGTGCTGTTCTCGATGGACTGTAGCAGTAAGACTGCCGACGGTTTATCTATGGTGAGGTTTCAAAGGAGCTAGGGGGCTTATGATATACCCAGAGGGTACTTGGAAGACAGTCTGTGCGCGGTTCTGTCTAATGCACTACTACTCGAAGGGGTACCCACAGGGGTTACAAGGGAGTCCAACAAGCGTGACCACCTCTTGTATTTCCTGTGTGCATGCCTCCTCAAATCCACAAGTTTATGCACTCAATCATAGATCCCGTGGTTTAAAGACGCTGGAACACGCCTCTAGCCAAAAAAAAATTCACTAAGAAATGGAGATCCCATCTGCCCTGGAAAGAGCTCTGATACCACTTGTTATGCTCTTAGCTGCAAAATGATACCAAAATACCAAATATGCGAAGAAATATACCCAAAACATAGAACAGTGAGAAATGACAAGTAGTATTTTATTATTCAGAAAGCAATGTTCACTTACCTCTTCGAGGGGGCAACCTCCAATAGAGCAGAGCTCGATTACAAAATAATACACGATGCTCCTCACAGGGAGTCTCTATGCTTTATATATGACTCATACATGCAATACCATGGATCAATACCATGGTTCTTATTAATACCATCTATTTAATACCATGGCCCATTTGCAACTAACTATTGTCTTGTCATTAAATGTGGGTTAACGACTTACAATTATTAATATGGGCTTTATTGACTCTTTACTATGACTCGATCCTACTACATAAATAAGGAGGTTAGGGTGGGACCCTAACATGTCTGCATCCAACTATTGAAGTGCTTGTTCCATCTCATGAGTGAAGTCTTTCTCCTATGATGGTTCACCCAGTTTGCCTGATTCCAGCTGTTTTGATGAATCAACTACTTGTATGGGCGCTGCTTCATCTGTTTGCACAAGTTGCACCCCCTACTGTACCAGCTGTTGTTGTACTTTCGTCGCCTATTTGCGCAGCTCTTGTTCCTTTCAGAGTTGCTCCCTTAGCTCATGTAAATACTTATTTTCTTCTTCCATTCTTCTCTTATCCCTTTGTTTTTGTGTAATTCGCATGTCGCGCTGGTACCCCTTTTCCTCTATAGCCATAGCTACTTTCTCTTCTAATGGATCATCTTAAAACATCCATCTTTGCTCCTCCTCCATGTGATCGACAATCGTCCTCTTACCTTTCTCGTGCACTGGAATGCTTTCCTCTAATGCCACTACTGCTGCTGCTACTGCTGGTGCTCTTCGTGATACTGTTAAATGTTGCTTCGCTAACCACTCAACAATGAATCCGACTTGTTCATTGGGTCTTGAGAAACTGTAGCAATATGTCCATGGGTTCTCCTCGGTTCAGTGACATGCCCAGTTGATCCAGTTGAATTGAACTGTCGTTTAGTGATCTTTCACAATGCAAGGTGGGTCATACAAATTGTAACTTCGGAGGTCAAGTGGGTACTTCTTCATCTATTTTGCTTCGACAACCACTTGCTTAATACTCTGGATCTCGTATAACCCAATCCACAACAAAAGAGCGGGCCAAGGTGCCTTCTTCTTCCAGTGCAGTCTAGTTGTCAATCCTGCCAAGATGTGATATGCTACTTCCTACATGACAAGTATTTCCAAGGAAAACTTTGGTAGAACACGCGAAGGCTTCTTTGTGTTGAAAATTCGAATGAAGTTTCCAGACGGTGAGGCATACCAATCAACAATTTATAACAATGCCTCGACTAATTCCTTAGACATGTAGGGTGGATCCTATTCGAATGTCATCTTGTAAACTAGGGCAACAAAATGATCGGACAACCATGTGATTACTCCTCTGAAGCTGCATTCAAACAACAACTTACAATACGTGATCGCAACAGTCTCTGTAGGTGACAATACCCACTCCAAGCTCGGGAAATCCTTTCAGGCATAGACTGCATCTAAGATGTATGCAGACATGTAAATCTCTACATGCATACCTCTGGGTGACCATCAAGCCTTTGTTACTTATTCCTTCAGCTGATGAGCCAACATCCCAGACCAGTTACATGGTTTTCCCTCTCTAGCTAGTTGGTCCAACGCGATCACCCAACTCTATGGGAAGGTTTTTGTGCTTTCTTAGCCATACAATTGACATGAAAATATGACCAAGTATTGATACGCATTCCATTGTATCTTCATCTTATAGATCTGGTTGGGTGTCAACCTGAATCAAGTCAACTCCGTTACCTAGTTCTTCATAATGTCTCTAGAGTTAGCATTGTTGTTGGGTAAGCTGAAGGGAGTCCTCATCATAGTCACAGGCTTTGACATCTGATACATCTCATCATAATCATGTGCCCATAACCATGTGCCCAAAAGGTTGCAAGCTTCGTCCGACTAACACTACTCAAGGTCATTGTCTCACAATTAGTGTGAGAGATGATCCAGTGTATCATGTATGCACATGGGAACATGGGGTATCTGAATGCAATCTGGTACAAGCCGAACTTGTGAATGTTCACATACACCTGATGGTCTTAGAGGCCTTCCTCAAGAGTGCTTGAAAATGCTTCATTAACCTCTTGCCACTTCAACTTGATGTACTTTTCTATAAACAACTTTGTATCTTTATGATCAGTAGACTAGAGGACACTCGCTCAACTATGACTCCAACATGTCCATCAATGTCCTACAATCCTGCTCTCTTGGAGGCCATTGATCTTGTACTTCTAAGAGGCATTTGAACAACTGAAAGATATGGAGACAAAGCAACATGCATGGAAAACAATTTGTCAGCGAAAACCAAAGCAAGTTCGGGAAATGAAATCGTACATAATTGGGGAACTGATAGGCAAGATTGCGCAAGTTCCTCCAGGAGGCTGGGTGACTAGCTGCTAGAACTACACAATCCAGACTAGTTGTTGGCTGTTGGGATTACGCAATGCATAATTCTGGCTGGGAGTAATTGCAGGCTTAAGGACTGCATTGCACAATTTTTTGGGCTAGCAATCACTATCCCTCAAAAATGTGAAAAATAGTACTAAAGGATAGTGCTAGGCAGAAATGTGTATTTCTGGAGAGGAAGACATAGCCTTCCTTCCCCAGATTGTGCAATGTTGTCTCAGTGAAGGCAGAGTCTAGGCCAAGGTTGGCTTGAATCACCGACAGGAAACTAAAAAAAAAGGACAATGAATGCATGGTGACACTAATAAAAATAAGAAGTGATTAATAGTGCATGCAAACATGAATGAGATATTCAGTAAACATATCAACGTGCATGTGGATGAAGCGAGTCGCCAAATCGGTGACCATTCGTGCAAAACAGTTTCATGCATGCGAGAGCGGTGAGATAGCAACGAAAAATGAAATAGTGTTAGGACAAGAATGCATATATGTAAATGACAGCAAGCATTCAAAGAAATCAAGAAAACAACACACACAAGCGAAAACATGAGAAGTGACAGAAATTCTGAAAAACACAAGTTGAGGCCACTTACCCATGAATTAATGAGCCAGATATGTTGAAGAGTCTTGGATGTTTTGTGGGATGTCATAGCTCCAAGATCAATGTGAAAGAATGAGCTCTAATGTATTGAATAAATAAGTTTTAAGCTCATTATGTGCATGCCACAAAACGAGGAAACAACGACACTTGGAGGAAAGCTTCTAAAACAACTTTGCATGTAACCTCTAGCTGCTAAAAATAGGTCCCTGAATCATGGGATGCCTTTTGCATGTTTCCTTTTTCTATTCTAGGAAAAAGCAAGCCATGCATGTAAGTCAAGTTTCCTTGGTCCTAAGTGGAACTGGTCAATCCAACTGCTCATGCATGAGGCTACTCAACTGTAGGAGAAAAATGTGCATTTATGGATTGATGGTGAGCTAGCTGCCCAAGAGATTTACATAATTTTTGGGCAGAGCAGGTGACTGCTACCCAAATTTGTTAAAATTATGGGCTAAGCATCCCTACTAGGCACAATTCTGGCAGTCAACACTCACAATGAAAATTGCGCAATTTTCACTGTGAGCGTTGACTGCCAGAATTGCGCAATTCTGGAGCCTAGCAAGCTGCTAGACAGGATTGCGCAATTTCTAGAGGGAAGGATAGTTTCCCTCCAAAATTGCACAGATTATTGGGGAATCTACTTAGCCTAAATTTGGAGCAAGTCCAGATGAACAGCCTATGAGGGGAATGCATCAAGTTGTGATCGACAGGATGCCTTTCTACAGGAAAAACACTGAAGCTTGTGTACTTGATGAAGCAAGACAAGGTGTTGTGAAAGGTTGGTAGGGAGGCTCCAAAACAAAGCTAAGGACAAATTTTGGAGGGTGTTTGTATCCGCTACAATACTTGGTGACACACTCGTAGAACTCCAGCTCTGAATGGACCTTGTTTGTAAAAAGAAACTCTAACACTTTCGGAAGGATTGTTTAGTCCTCAGTTCATCTTGGTTTCACACTATCTTGATTGTAAGATGTAGCATCTGCCAATCTCTTGGTCGATTGAGACACATTCCAAGCCAAGGAAACACAATTTTTTGATTGGGGTTGAAGGGTATATTGCTTCACAAGCAGTATAGTCGTCAGAGTCTTAGTTTCATCTCTGTTGTTGCTCCATTGCCAGCAGGCCTGGACAATACCCTCATGGAGTCACATAGGAACATAGGCAAGGCTCCGCTATCAGCGTGCCTGGTCAGTACCCTAGTGGAGTTACTTGCATGACCTCTCTACGCAGGAAGCCTTTTTCTTCTTTTCCCTTATTCATTTTTCATGTTTTAATTTTTCACTTTCACTTTTTCATTTTTCATATTTTCAACCTTGCATAACACTTATTCATTTCAGAGGTGGAAGAGGGATCCCGACTTATTGAGAGAAGAAGAGGTTTTTTTTAGTAGTGAAGTATTTTATTATATCTCTAATGTGCCTGTTAATGTTTTCCCCCTCACCTCACTCTACTTGACTGATCTGACAAGGGTTAACCCAAATACAATTGACTAGAGTGGGCGACACTAGTTAGCGTGCAAGCGTTGTGTTTTCACCAAGGTTCACATTGAACAATACGTATTTTCCTTTGATATATCATGGACTAAAAGTAACAAGTTCATCATACAAAGGCAAGATGACAGATAACCAAGTAGTGATAGTTGTACAAGCTCTCTTGTACTTTACCCAGCTTGTTCCAAGAGTCATACATGGTTTCATGCAAAACTAACCTACAATCGAAACAAGAAAACAAATACACAAAGAAAAACGGAAGTAGAAGCAAAAGTGAAGGCAAAGCGAGTAAGAAAACAAGCAAGCAGACAAACAAATAAACAAAGAAAGGAAGAAAACAAGAATGCAAGCAAACCAACTGAAATAAAACACTACTCCTACTCCTAAGCTAACGGTGCATGGGCCTGATCACGTGAAGTGATATTTCTAATGCAGCCACTAGCACATTGGTTGACCCATGTTGGTGAAGGCTTGGTTCACGAGAAACACATTTGCATGAACCAGCAAACAAGAAAGATATAACAATGAAGACAACCACATTTTGTGTTTCAAAGTGCCCACAGGACATAAGTGAGTGCAAGCGTATGGCAAGAAGTTCGTGGACTTCTCACAGTGTTGTGTAACATCATGTGCAACTTTGAAGCATATGCACACTCTTGAGTGTGACATGCAAGCAAACGAAAGAAACAAAGACGACTTGTGTCATGAATGTGTGCTTGTAATGTAAGATTCCTCCAATGCATGAGCGATAGGATCATGCAATTCGACTGGAGGGAGTATGATCTATGTGTGAGATTGATCTTCAATGCATACAGATGAGTGATGAGGAGCCTTGGGTGATTGAACAACTTCCTTATCAGAAGTGAGACTAACCCCAAGAGAGTGAGGACCTGACATAACCTTCAGCTCGAGCTGAAGTGCCTTGATAGTCTTGGGTGTTTCAACTTCATCATTAGGTAGAACATCATAAATCGGTGGCTTCGAAAGATCAACTGCGATAGAGTCATGATCGTGATCAAATATGGTAGTAAATGGATCACGACTACCACGATCAGAAAAATGAATGATTTCATCAGCATCCTCATGATCAGATGAATCAAATAGAAGGGTAGATGAAAATCGAACAAACTCATCCTCTATGTTTTAGGGAAAAGATAGATGAAAGATGAAGTGGATTTTCAATGAATGACTTATCCTCTCCATTGTCGAATGATGGACCAACATCCAGTGTCTCTTGCAAGTGGTGGACAATGGGTGCATCCGTGGATGGGGATACACATGCAAAATCATGGATGGCAAGTTCACCAAAGATGTCAAGAAAGAACGGAGGAGGCTTGGATGGAAGGGAGTCATCCTTTGTCGAGTGTTGATGCTCAAGCTCCCACTCATACTCTTCATGAATGAAAATGCATGTTAGTTGTGAAACACCAACTCCATCAATGGATTGTTCCTCGTTCACAACAAGTCAAGAGTCCAGAATGGAAGAACACAAGAGAGTATCATTAGGAGGAACAATCGGGTGTGAAGATGGAGGTTGTGGAAAAAGATGCATATGACAACTCGATGGAATCACAACCAATTCTGTGTGAAAATTGATTGAAGTGATGTTGGGAGGATGTGAAAGCTGAACAGGTGTGTGAGCATGATCCTCAACATCACTCCGCAGTGATGGAGCTGTTTGATGAGGGGATGGTGGACATTCACTTGGGACAGTGACAACCTCCATCTGAGATTGCACAATTCCATCAGTGAAGAATCATAATCGAGGCTTGATTTCAAAATTTTTCTTGGGACGAGCATATTTTTTAAGATAATACTTGAATTGGTCCCAAATATAGACAAACTTCATCTACCTTTTCAGAGCTTCAAACTGCAAGTCATGGAAGCGCTGCCAAAAATCCATAATTGATTCATGCGAAGCCTTCCATTGTTGTAGCAGTTTTTGGTCAAGATAGTCTGGATAAAAATGATAGAAAGTGTCTTCAATGAGATTGTCGAAGTGCTCAAGCAAGTGCATGTTGTTAGCCAGTAAGTTGAACAACCACCTAAGTGGAGATTTGCGAAGTGTGTATGCATGTAGCAAGCTGGCCAGTTCGTTAGAAAAACCATCTCCCTCATGAAGCATGGAAAGAAAGTCATGTAAGTTCTCAAGCCAGGCCACTACTTCACCATCAGATGTGTAAGTGGAAAAGTGATTGAAATGCTCCCTCGTGATGGTGACATCTTCGTGATAAGAAAAAAATCATGGAGGGAGGAGAGTGCATGAATCCATGAAAGATATGCAAAGGTTCAAAACTAGATGAGAGGACAGGGCTTGTCATATGGCCCTCCTTCTAGCACTAGAAATGTTGATGGTGTTGGACCCACCAACATGTCAAGGGATCTCCCTGATAAGAAGTCCCAATTAGACCTCAGGTCATTTGGTGTAGGAGTCCCATCAGTGGGTCGTATAGCAATGTCTTGAGTGTAATTTCAAACAGAGGAAAGTATGATAACTATGTTGGTAGAAAGGGTGTGACAGCTGCAGTGAGTCAAGGAAGGTGCATGAGAGGTTCTAACACATGGGGGTTGAGATGAGTGCACCCCTTGGAAACCTGTAATAGTACATAGCTTGAAAGGGAACACACGAGCAAAGATGCATCACAACATGGAAGGCAAGTTAGCGAGCAATCCAAAGTGATGGTTAAGCCAAGAACACATTTCATAAGGATTCATACATACTTATACAGAATAGTCTATACATGCATGCATAAGAAAGAAAATACATATATCATTTAGAGTAAACCAGATAGCATAGAATACAATACAACATATGCATGAAAACATGTTGTCTCTTATTATATAAATAAGTGTAAGTTCCAGTCATAAAATACATCCATGCCCAACCACTAGTTCCAATAGTGGAATGTTACAGCCACAAACGCCTGCTCCTCTAAATATATGGACTAGCTCTGTGCAGTGGATAAGCCAAGGCTCGTTACAATACTATCCAAGCTCTCCTCAAGAGAGTCTTATTGGAAGCTTAGTTGACCACAAGCCTTTACAATGAATTATGAGGGATTATTTATAGCAAATGGTGGGGTGACCCTTGACATTCCCCTTTGTGACAATCCAACTACCCTCATGACTCTTCACCTACTCTATGATTGTTACATCCAACTATCATAACTTGACTTACACTTGACATGACTTTAAATTTCAATGCACATGTGCCCGTGTGAAACAAAATGTCTTGAGCAAGCCATGCTAGACATCACTCTAACATAGACATCCATGGAAGTCCAACTCCTCAACATCTTCATGTTGATCGACAGTAACATACTGATGCCAAGATCATTAGTTCTTGACAATGTTTGTGTGCTCTATGATGACATTTGTCTAAAACCTAACTCTTGCCTCCATAGCATCCGAGTACACTTCTTGAGCTCCTTTGTCCAACTCATCTGAAAGAATGCACATCATTGTCTTTAATTTGGCCAAACCAACGAAATACTTGTGCATGATGTCTGCACTAATGGGCAAGTCTGGGCTGGTGGAAATGCACATCAACTCATTGAAGTATGAGTCAATCTCTAGTCAGACCTATTTCTTTTTCTTCGCCTGAGTGAGAGTCCCAATAGATGGGATCGAATGTGTGTGCACCACAACATCCATACTCTTGAATACTCATGCATGGGAAGCTTGTATGCTAGTGATGAGCTGCGGGAGCTCTTCATAGTTCTGGATCTGACTCCGGATACATGCCTTCAGCTCGACCGCATTGGCCCTCATCATGTTAGCTAAGTGAAGTGGGGCTCCCTTGTATTTTATCATCCATGTCTGCATGTCATCAACAATAGCATGCAAGTTCATTAAGATGCATGATCTTCTAGCACATCGTTGCCTCTATTCATTGAGATGGACGACTGCCTTATGCACGGTACGAAACTTGGAGTACAACACTCACATAATTGTGTCAAGGGACAATAATTCATCTAGTATTGCCTTCTTCATTTGAGCTTTGGCAGACATTTTGACCAAGTCTCCTCATTGCTTGGCCGTCTATAGTTCCTTTTCCATTCACTCATTCTCAGCTATCAAAAAGCGAACACTTGAGCTGGTGGATTTGGCATACACTCTAGTTTCATTGGCCAAGCATTATGTATGTTTGTGCACATCAGCCACAATCACTCATTCCTAAACTTGCACAAGAGATGTATGATCCTTTGGAGTTGATACTCTACGAGACTACACAACTCTATGTTGAGATTCGTCGAGTGAGATGTTGTGAATCTTTCCTTCCGGCTGATCACCAAGGATCTCAGTGCCTCCTTGGTCACTAGAGACTTGATCAACATCTGGATGTGGTGAAGCGGGTAAGTTGACCTCTTGGTGATGAGGCATGAGTTCGGTATCCTGTTCCAACTCTTGTTGCTCTATGTCTGCATCCCACTGTTGAAGTGCTTTTTCTATCTCATGAGCAAAGTCTTACTCCTAGGATGGTTCACCCTGTTTTCCTAATGCTAGTTGTTCTGATGAATCAACTACTTGTATGGGTGCTTCTTCGCGTGTTTTCACATGTGTCACCCTTGTTGTACCTGTTGCTGCAACACTTCCTTCCCCTGTTTGCACAACTCTTGTACCTTCCGAAGTTACTCCCTTAGCTCATGCAACTCCTTCTCTGCTTCTTCCATCCTTCTCTTATCCCTCTGCCTTTGCACGATTCGCATGTCGCACTGGTGCCTCTTTTCCTCTATAGCCATAGCTACTTTCTCTGCTAATGGATCAGCTCAAAATTTGCAAATTTTCTCCTCCTCCATGTGATCGAAAATCTCCTTATTACCTTTGTCGCGAACTGGTATGCTTGCCACTACTGCCACTACTAGTGGTGCTCTCCATGATTTTTCTTTATGTTTCTTCACTAACTGCTCCACAGCAAAGTCAACTTGTTCATTGGGTCTAAAGAAACTATAGCAATATCTCTATGGGTCCTCCTAGGCCTAATGGCATGCCTTGTGGATCCAGTTGAACTAAACTCTCGTGCATTGATCTTTCACATTGCAATGTGGGTCAGACAGATTGTAACTTCAAAGGTCGAGTGGGTACTTCTTCATCTATTCTACTTCGACATATGCTTGCTTGATATTTTAGGTCTCGTATAACCCAATCCACAACAGAAGAGCGGGCCAAGGTGCCTTCTTCTTCCGGTGCAATCTAGTTGTCAATCCTGTTAAGATGTGATATGCTACTTCCTGCATGACAAGTATGTCCAAAGAAAACTTTGTTAGAACATATGGAGGCTTCTCCGCGCTGAACATTCAGATGAAGGTGTCGGACGATGAGGCATACCAATCAGCAATGTCTAACAATGCCTCCATTGCTTCCTTTGACATGCAGGGTGGATCCAGTTCGAATATCATCTTGTAAACTAGGGTAACAAAATGATCAGATAGTTGTGTGATTACTCCTCTAAAGCTACATTTGGACAAAAAATTACAATACATGCTCACAACAGTCTTTGTCGATGACCATGCCTACTCCAAGCCCGAGAACTTCTGTCGGGCACAAATTGTATATAAGATGTAATCGGACATGTAAATATTTGCATGCATACCTCCAGGTGACTGTTGAGCCTTTGTTACTTGTTCCTTCAGTTAATGAGCCAACATGTTGGACTGGTTACATGGTTTTCCCTCTCTAGCCAGTTGGTTCAATGTGATCACCCAACTCTATGGGAAGGTTTCTGCTTTCTTGGACATACAATCGACATGCAAATATGACCAAGTATTGATATGCCCTCAATAGTATCTTTGTCTTATAGATTTGGTTGGGTGTCAATTTGAATTGAGCTAGCTCCTTTACCCAGTTCTTCACAATGTCTCTGGAGTTAGCACTATTACTGGGTAAGCTGAAGGGAGTCTTGATGAAGTCACAGGCTTCGACATTTGATACATCTCATTATAATCCTATGCCCAGAAGGTTGCAAGTTTCATCCCACTGACATTGCTCAAGGTCATCGTCTCAGGATCAGTGTGAGAGATGATCCAGTGTATCATGTCGGCACATGGGAACACGAGGTATCTACATGCAATCCAGTACATGCAGAACTTATGAATGTTCACATACACCTGACGATCTTCAAGGCCTTCCTCAAAAGTGCCTGAAAATTATTCATTAACCTCTTGCCACTTCAACTTGATGTCCTTTTCTATAAACAACTTTGTATCTTGATGGATCGGTAGACTAGAGGAAACTTGCTCAATTACGGCTCCAGCATGTCCATCAGTGTCTTGTGATCCTGATCTCTCGGAGGCCATTGATCTTGTACTGCTAAGAGGTAGTTGAACAGCTAAAATATCTAGAGACAAAGCAACATGCATGGCAAAAAATCTGTTAGCGAAAACCAAAGCAAATTCGGGGAATGACATAGCACATAGTTGGGGAACTGATAGGCAAGATTGCACAATTTCTTCTGGGAGGCTAGGTGACTAGCTACTAGAAATGTGCAAAAGGTAGTCTGTTCTGTCTACGAGGCAAGACTAGCTGTTGGCTGTTGGGATTACACAATGCGTAATTCTAGCTAGGAGTGATTGCAGGCTCAGGGACTGCATTACGTAATTTTTTGGGCCAGCAGTCACTGTCCCTCATATATACGCAAAATAGTCCCGAAGGGTAGTATTGGGTAGAAATGTGAATTTTTGGAGAGGAAGACAGAGCTTTTCTTCCCCAGATTGTGCAATGTTGTCTCAATGGAGGCAAAGTCTAGGCCAAGGTTGGCCCAACTCGCCAACGGGAAACTGAAAGAAAATAAGACAGTGAATGCAAGGTGACACTAAGTGAAATTATAAGTGATTAATAGCACATGAAAACATGAATGAAAGATTTAGTAAACAAATCAACATGCATGTGCGTGAAGCGAGTCGCCGAATCGGCGACCGTTCATGCAAAATAGTTTCATGCATGCGACAATAGTGAGATATCAATGAAAACTAAAACAGTGTTGAGCCGAAGAGTTCTAGATGTGCTATGGGATGTCAAAGCTCTAATATCAGTGTGAAAGAATGAGCTCTGATGCATCGAATAAATGAGTTTTGAGCTCATGACGCACATATCACAAATCTAGGAAAAAGTGACTCTTGGAGGAAAGTTTCTAAAACAACTTTGCATGTAACCTCTAGCTACTAAAAATACCTCCCTGAATCATGGGATTCCTTTTGCATGTTGCCTTTTGTTATTCTAGGAAAAATAAATCCATGCATGCAAGTCAAGTTTCCGTGGTGCCGAGTGGAACTGGTCAACCCAACTGCTCATGCATGAAGCTACTCAATTGCTAGAGAAAAATGTGCATTTTTGGCTGGGAGCTGGGCTGGCTGCCCAAGAGACTTGCACAATTTCTAGGCAGAGCAGCTAATTGCTACCGATATTTGTGAAAATTTTGGGTTGAGCAACCCTACTAGGGAAAATTGAGCAATTTTTACTATGATTGTTGACTGACAGAATTGCACAATTCTGGAGCCCAACAATCTGCCAGACAGGATTGCACAATTTCTGGAGGGAAGGATGGTTTCCCTCCAGAATTGTACAAATTCTTGGGGAAGCTGCTCAGCTTGTAGCTGGACTAAGTTTGGATGAACATCCTGTGAGGGGAATGCATCAAGTTATGATCGATAGGCAGACTTTGTGTAGGAAAAATATTGAAGCTTGTGTACTTGACGAAGCAAGACAAGTTGTTGTAAAAGGTTGGTAGGGAGTCTCCAAAACAAAGCTAAGGAATTTTTGGAGGGTGGTTGTAGCCGCTACAACAAAATATTGCTTTATATACAATCATGCACCATCCATATGCAATCTTCTCTAGCTCAAGATTCTATAGCAACACTTGATTCTGAAAAAGGCTTCCCAGATCTCCTAGAAAGTGTCTTCAACGTTCTCAAGTTTTGCTGCTTGTACCTGCACAAGTACCTCTCTACTACATAATATTTCACTTGTTCTCCCTTTGGCACACTGGTAAAATTTTATAATTAAAAATTCAGGAGGTCGGGGGTTCAAATCCTGACCCCTCCTCCTCCTCCTCCTATGCTGTTAGATGGATTGGCATATATTTTAATATATTCGAAATAATAATGATGGGCGGGGTCCCCCGAACCCACCCCAACCCTTGTCAATATGTATATACATTGGAGCTATTAATGATATGGAGGATAAGATAACAAAGGTATGGTGGATTTTAGTTATGATATGCAGTGGCGGATAGGTATGATATGGTTGACGTATAATGTGGCGGAGATATAGTGGGGTCGCCATTTTATTTATTAAACATTTCACTATACCCTTTAAATATGCACGCCTCCACTTCATTTAAAAAGAGGTGTGATAGCCCAATTGTTAAGGCATTATATTTTTAATGCATAGGTTATGGGATCAAATCTCGTTAGCTCCATCAAGATCCCTTAACAAATTTTTAGCAAATCTAATGAGGCGACGTGTCACCTTCTGATAGGGCCATGTGTCACCTTGGGATTGGTCCCAATGAAACCAACTACATCGTGCCACCTGTCAACTGCCACCTCATCGCACATTGAGCATCCAGTTAGCTGCCACGTTAGCATTAACTTTTACTACTCATTGACTTTGACTTTGACTTTTTGGAGTTTGCCCTGAAAACTATATCTTTGAATAACTTTCACATACTGACTCGGTTTTCTCCCATTCGAGTTGTGTTGGAATCATTTTTCCATGATCTACGCAATGGACCAATTCCTTTCCTTTACCTTTTTACCTTGCTACAATCGAAGCTTACTATGTACTATCACATCACCCAACTATTAGTTATATAAACACATTAACTTTACCTTGTCACGGTAATACCAAGCATGTTTCCTGCAACAACTCACACATTTCAACCACATATTCCAAATATCAGGACAATCATATCTATCAATTTGAAATCAACTTTTACAAACAATCATGTCATAGTCCATAGTCAACTCATAGTCATTAGACATAATGCTACAATAGTCAACTACATTGAAGTACATATCAACTATCTCAACACATATTGTTAGTACAATCATCTTAAAAAATTATCATTGGAATGCATACTCATATTATGAAATTCATCAAACATTCAACCAACTTGAAAACATACCATGTTAAATAAATCAACTAGACACCAAACACTCAAACGCCATATAGATCTCATAATCCAATAGTCAAGCATAAGGTAGATGACATAAACAAGTTCATACCTTAATGTATCTCAGGGGAGGCAATATTGTCTATACAATCAAGCTAGTTAGCATGATATAACTTCTCAACACATCAACTTAAACATAAATAAGATCATGATATCCAAATAGTCACTAGCTAGCATATTTACATCATAACTTATATGCAACTATCATTCACACATATGCAAAGCCAATCTAGACTAGTACAACACCATATCACAAATATGTCGGCTCATACCTGAATGTCATAACCATAACCATCTGCATAGGCCAATCCAAATTACAACATCAAGATCTCAATGAGATAACCCTAATCATCAAGTTAATATCCTATAACAACAATAAGCTATATATCATGCTCATCGACAACATATAGACTAATCATCAGGTTATCTAATGTAAAACAACAATAGAAATGCATACAACTACATGTTACTATCATTCTTAACTATGTGACACATGTGCATATAACTACACTAATCAACTAACATCTATCATGAATGTAACCATAACATCAGAGGAGATGTACATAAACCGCATTTATATAAACTTAATGCATATGACAATCCTTGACTTACATACCTGGATGCAAAACATACATTACATTTATGACAATATTCTCTTACCCCAACTTCCAATGTTGCAACCTCATTATGATGATTTGCATCTCCTACTCTATCTTAGCCAACACATTAGCATCACAACATTCCAATATCACCCTAATAACCTAAATTACATACCACAACTTCGCAAGGCATGTTTGACCTACTATTCATGGATAACTATAAACAAGACCATACATGCACGACAACTGCATATAGACATATAACACATGAGTACCAAACCATATTCACATCATTCTAGCTAGAGTCCAGTCATAAATGCATGATCATATCAACTTCATAAACCATGACCTCATATCCATTGTACACATTGTCACATGCAACCATAAACATGCATAATCAATGCCTACAAGACTGATACATGTAATCAAACCCACAAGAATGTAGCCTAATATACAAGGATGTAAGTAGGCTACATAAAATCAATATGTAAGAGACATGTAACAATATGTAACTAGTCATTTACTCATGATGATGCATTCCACAAACTCAACATCAAATTCTCCATGAAAGCCTTACTTCAACCATAATCAATCATCAAGCAAATGTAACAAACACATGGAATCTAAGTGTAAGAGACACAAATGAAACTGACATGCATGCATGACCAACAAACATCGTCCATACAGTCTGATGGGTGAACCATGCTTGATACCAATCTTTGGTATCAGACATGACTCAAATAAAGCCCAACCTGCTCTGATACCAACCTGTGGTATCAAATATGACCCAAATAGAGTGCAACCTGCTCTATTACCAATCTGTAACACCCACTCCTCTTAGGTCCACCCATGTAGCCAACTAGATGGGAAAACATGTGATGAGAGAGGTTACTATAAGGGATTCAATCTCCTTGGTGACCTTGAGGAAATGGAATCGACGGAGCAAATCAAACAAACCCATCCACATCAGCAACAATACCTCCAGGAGACATGTCAGCCACTCAGACATCCTGCTCTTGGGTCCCACTAATGTTTTATGCCTTTTAACTCAAATCATTTCTCATGCTATAGGCAAGATAGCAACCAACAACCCAAAGTCGCTCTCATAAGCCTATGTACTGTGGACATTTCTCAGCAGACCTATGCTAGTGACCTCGAGATTTGAGCCACTTTTCTAGCCCAGAATCTCGATCTCTGCCCAGAACTTGTTACAATCTTCAAAATCCATCAAAGACATGATAACAATGCTGATAAATCAAAAATAAAACTCAGGACTAGGCTTAAGCATCCCCAACCGGGACTGACATTATTTCAAACACTTGGCATCAATGCAACCTACATGTCTAGGATACAAGACAGAGAATATATGACTTAAAGAACTTATGAAATATAAACATAAGGATCACCTATTTCTCTATTGAACTATCATATCATCAATCAGGTCTTGCATCCATCCATTTAACAATTACAAGTAAATACATGAAATAACCATGACATGAACCAGTCACATAACCATGCTTATAACTAGCATTAAACCATATAAATATCAAATATATGACAACAATTAAATCCACATATAAAAAAGTACAAAAGTAATATAACTTAGCTTTTATTAATCATAGGAAAATCCAGCCAGGTTCGGGACTTCCACGTACCACCTGACCATAGACATGGCTGAACCAAATCTCTCTTTCATCCAATCACCCCCGTCCCATATTCCAAGCATGAATCCATGTGGGATCTCATAGAACAACCAATCCAAGAACAACCAAGGGAATCTAGAGATTAAAGCACCTCCACCCTCATCAAACCATGACCATACCAAAATCGGTACTCCGATCACAACTAAACCGAACTTGGAATGCCATCTAGAATCCATCACTATCCTTGAGTAATTTTCCATCTCCTTGTCTCTCAGGCTTTATGAAAATCCAATCCCAGATCACTCAGCCCTAAACTGAGACCAGTCTCTCAGGATTTACCACAATCCAAGCCTGAATCAGTAGGCACTAAACCGAGACTTTTCCCTCAGTTTTTACTGTGTATCCTACCAAAACCGATCAGGGGATTCTCAGGCCTTTGGGAATGAACCTTGAGACCACCTCTACCCTAGATTTCGAAATCCATCTAGTGAATCAAATCTCAAAAACCAAAATAAACATCCCAACACCATGGCATTCGAAAAAAGCCAAGGCTAGGCTGAAAACCGCTGTCATAAAATGATAAAACCATGCCACCAACAGCAAGATAACCAGACACCAACATGCAAGTCCATGCATGTCCAAGTCATCTAGGAAATTACACATGCAAAAGGTTACCTACAAGTATTCCTGCTGAAGCTGCTTGATCCTGCTTTCCTTCCTTTCCCATTTCTTGTTATTCCTTCCTTGGTCTAAAGCTAGATTTCTCCAAGAAAATGCTAAGTCACCAAGAGTATGAGAGAGAGAGAGAGAGAGAGAGAGAGAGTAATGAGAGATATCGAAACTTAAACTAACCAAGAACCTACCAACTAATCCTCATAAGCCTTTTTATTAATGAGGCCTCTAATTTCTTTATGTTCCATTACTTTCCTTCATTTTCCTCCTCACATTCAACTTGTGACCTTTTACCCTCCTTTTCTCCTATTTTATTTTATTTTCATTAATAAATGTGCCAAAAATTCCTTTTTTCCTTTTAATGTCTTTGCCTTAGCCTTTTCCAATTTTCCTTTGCCAAAAAGCACATTCACTGATGCCCACTAGGATATAACAATCAGTTTGGAATATGTATCCCTTACCTATGGTCTTATTTTTTCCTTTTTTGCATTATAACATGAAATTTCACCGGGGCTATTACAAAAGAAAAATTATAAGTAACACTCATATTATATGGCTACAAAAGTAGACAAAGATTTTCCAATGCTTTGTCATCCATGTCATGTATTTGATTTACAAGTGTCCTACAGAAGATGCTCCTCCATCCAAATCGCAACAACAAAAGGTGAGAATGCAACATTTTATAATTTGACATATAATGAATTTGTAGATTCAAAATTAATGGTAGATGGCTACTCAAGAACATGTTTTCACTGTCATATCTTCTTACAAGCTTTTTTTTTGAAGAGTGATGGGAATTTGTTAACATCTTTGAATGTGGAAACTTGTTGACAATAGATGAAATACTTTTCCATCTAGGTATTTAATTATGTATAAATGGAAATCGTATTGGAAATGTTGATGTGATAGGAAACATTCGATGTCATAGTAGAGGCTTGAAGAAAAAAATAATTCAAGAAGAATCTTATTATTGATTTTAAATCCAAACATGGAAATCGAAGAATACTTACAACACTACACTTGTATCTTGTGACACATAGGATAAGACTCAACAAAAGAGAGTTGTGCTAATAAAATAATTAATAATAAATACTCACTTGTATTTTTAATTTTTCTTCTTTCCCTATCACTGTGACAAAGAAACGTCTCCACTTTCCAATATTTGGTTGCCATGGATAGGTAGCATATTGAAAGCAGACCAAGAAATTCCATCTTTACTATTAACATAGACTACAAATTTTCATCATCCTAGGAAAACCTCGCAGTCCACAGTGGGAACATGAGTGCCTAATATGCATGGAGTCACATTTTATGTAACACCCTCCTCCCACATTTACCCAAGTTAACTAGTGCATTGGGGTAAACAAGTGAAAAGAGGCTACTATAATCTGATTCAACTCCCCATGTAGCAGTGAAGGAAGTGGAACCAATGGAACACATACAACCTGACCTTCTACACCTGCAATAGAACCCCCAAGAGTTGTCCATCCCATCTAGGTGAATAGCCCCTAAGACAAACTAACATTTTGCTGCATTAAATCCTCAATCGTTCCCTTGGCATGGGCATGCATGTGGCTAGGGCCCTCCAGTCACTCTCACAACATGGGCATGCAAGCAACTGGGGTCCTTTTCACCCAGTTTTAAGCCTGCAGCCCCCGATTCTGTGCCACTCTTTTAGGTTTAGGACTTAGACCACTGCCCGAAACTCCATGAAACTTTTAGGAATGAAAAGTAACATAAAAAAAAATGATACAAATGAAAATACTTGGTTCAACCCCTACTAGTCATGACAAGCATTTCATAAAACATGTCAAAAATATGTATTCTACATATCATAATAATAGATACAAGCATAGGGATATCATACTTATCTTAGATTTTCTACGAAACATTAATGCCTTATCAAATTAGTTTAGTTATCATCTATTAGGTCATATATTCATTATACATTCATTTACAAATCAAAACATGGTCAGAGCCATACATCATCATTGTCATAAAACATGCTCATAACCAGCATATAACCAATAACAATAACCATGATACATCAATCATAAATGCCTCATATGAACCAATACATTTTCTCACAAAATACCATGGAGAAATAGTTCTTATTAATGAATTATTAGGCCAACCAGGTTCGATATTTCCATGTACCACCCGACCATAGGTTGGGTGAAGCAAATCTTTCTTTCAGCCAATCACCCCCATGCCATATTCCAATCATGAATGTGGGACTTATAACCAAAATCAACCAGGGATTCCTGAGGCTACACCACTTCACCCTCAACAATATAACTAGGCTTTACCGCAATCTCCACTAGATCACTAGGCCATAAACAATAAACATACAATACTAGGCTTTACCGCAAGCCTCACCAGATCACTAGGTCAAAAACAAACATGGATTCCACTGGATCTCTCCACCTACACCATGAGGGATTTGTTTGTCCCAACCTATTAGCTTTACCATGTATCCCACCATTTGCAGTTAAGGGATTCGTAGGGATACGAGGTCTCCACCCTCTAGGATTTACCATGTATCCTATCTTAGGATTCCTAGGCCCAATAAAGGGTACTCAACATTGAGATTTACCATGTATCCCCGCATTCACCGGTCAAGGGATTCCTAGGCTAAATTAAGGTGTTCACATTCAAGCTTTACCATGTATCTCATCACGATATTTCTAGGACTTGTGAATAATCCTGGGACCACCCCACTCAACTTCGAGTCCATCTGGCAATCCAACTCAACCACATAGAAGAGAACCCACCACACCATGGCTATTTGTAAATGGAAAGCCTAGGCTGAAAAACATTGTCACACCTGGAAAAACCCATGCCTATGACAGCAAGAGAACCAAGAACACACATACATAACCATGCAAGCTAAATCTAGCAAGGAAATCACACATGCAAATTAATACATGTAAGTAATCTTGTTGTACTTGCTAGTTCATGTTCTTCCTTGCTTGATCTTTGGTTCCTCTTGTCTTCTTTGCTTTTCTTGATCCAATGTTGAAGTGCTCCAAGAAACCTCTAAGTGTCCAAGAGTGTGTGAGAGAGATAATAGAGAGAGAGCTCCACAACTAAACTAACAAAAGGTACCAACTGATCCTCATAAACCTTTGTATCAATGAGGACTCTATTTTCTTCATTTTCCATTATTTTCCTTGATTTGCCTCCTCACATGCAACCTGTGACCTTTCACCTTCCTTTGCTCCTAATTTCCATTATTTTCATATATAAATGCTAATTAATTCCATTTTTTCCTTTCCAAAGCATTTTCCATTGCCTTTGTCAATTTCTTTATCTATAATAAACCAAATGAACACCCACATTAGGATGTATTGCCCCAAATTCAACTTGGAATAAGTGTCCCATAACCGTGGTTATTATTTTTTCTTTGTTAACCTTTATTACATGAAATTTTCCCCAGGGTTGTTACATAACCCTCCCCCTCGGAGAACACCGTCCTTGGTGTTCAATGACACCTACAAAGAATACTTCCTATGGATCTTTATAAAACAGCTTGTTACAATATTTACAATGCCACTATTGAAACAAGAGAAACCTACCATTTATTGGTGCTTTATAACATAGCTCAGTATGGAATCTACAATAATATGCACATATGCACATTTCCTCAATCAACAAATAAAAGGATACAATACGCATACCAACAACAAGGAAATATAGAGGCATACACCTCCACCCTCAAAAGTAGTACTAGGATTCTCCTCCCCCAGAAGTCCAGAATCCACTGCCAAATTCAAAGTTGCATCCAATGTCCAATGCTACAATCCTACGTTGTTCTCCTCTCAATGAATAGTTATTGACTCATTTTTCCAAGGCACACTCCAAATGTGCATCTAATTCTATTTGGAAATTCTAATGACCAAAACAAATCCATCCCCGACCTTCTCTTCTCTACTACATAGTCCCTTGGGAAATATGGTCACCCCCTTCTGTGCAGTCACTCACATTCTAAGTTCCCTAGCATCCCCTATCCTAGGAGACCCATCCCTTGGAAAGGATTCTTCGCATTGGGAGTTCAAAAACCAAGGCATATTCCTGCCTCTAAACCATCATACCATAACATGCTCATGTAAATCAATGGACATTGTTGGGCATCAATGTCCCACAATGGCCTTGCTCCTGAAGTGATTTAATAACATATTATTGCTTGCTAAAATCCATTTTTCTATTGTTGCTAATCCTTACAGTCAATTTCAACCACCCAATTGGGCATTTCCGTGCTTCTTGTACCAAGAACATAACTTCCATCAGATTTAAAATAAATTGAAATAAACTCACATCATACCTCATTGGTATCTCATTAATAAGGCACACTTGCAATCATGTTTACTTCATGTCACAACAAGTCAAACTAACATCTTTTATTAAATCATTATGTATAAACATATCACATCTGGTTAGCTCGAAACACAACCATCATAGAACAAAATCATGAATCACATGAAATCATCATAAACCATAATCGTAGATCATATGTAAACATCATAAATCAGAATCATACATCACATGCATAATAAAACTGGAATAAAATATTGATACTTATCCTTTAACGATTCCTTACCTTCTAACTTTATCCTTTGTTCTTTTCATTCATACACTAGATCGATTACCACACTCAGTTCTTTTTATTTTCCTCAATCACGTACACGTACACAATATACATCGCAACACATACACCTACACTTGGTGTACAACACAACACATACATCTATACCCAATGTATAACACCACACATACATGTACCTACACCTGGCATACAACACAACCCAATACATGTACTACACAGATTACAACACAACAAATGCACATGTCACGATACCACAACTACACCATACACACACATAGCCCACAACACAACATGTATGACATGCACACAATACCACATGTACACCAATACCATATGTACAACATGTACACAATACCACCTGCACAATGTGTGCAAAACATCGCATGTACACGACACCACCTGCACAACGTGTACACATAGCCACATGTACATTGCACCAGCTGCACAATGTGTACACAATACCACATGTACACAAAACCACATGCATGACATGTACACAATAGCACCTGCACATAGCACCACATGTACAAATTGTACACAACACCACATCCACATAGCACCACATGTACAATCATGCACACAACACCATATGTACATAGCACCACATGTAAACATGCACACAACACCATATGTACATAACACTACATATACAACATGTACATACCACATATGTACACAACACCATATATCCATCATGTGCATAGCACCATCTATACCCAACACTACATATGCAATGTGCACACAACACCATATGTACAACATGCACTCAACACCATAGGTACAATCACTGAATAAAAAATATGCACAACATATACACAATAGTAGCACTACACATCCAAAACCACATTGCCTCTACCAAGAAACCTTGCCTCCAATGTTTCTCCATCATCAATTCTTATCCCAGCATGTCACAAATCATATTGCTTTCATTCCACTGATGTATCCCTTAGTATAGCCTATCCATAACATAGACATAGTATAATCACATAATATCAACTCATAACCACATGATACTAACCTTGTATATTTGTCGAGGCTACTCTTCCCACTTGATTCCCCTATTGACAATGCTAGACCTGCCACCATGTTAGGGGATCTCCCTGGTAAGAAGTCCCAACTAGACCTCATACCGTTTGGTGTAGAAGTCCCAACAGTGGGTCGTATGGTATCGTTTTGACCGCGGTTTCCCATAGGGGAAAGCAATATGTCCTTGTTGGTAGCAAGGATATGACATGTGTAGCAAGCCAAGGAAGGTGAATGAAAGGTTCCGGCACACAGAAAGTGGGGTGACTACACCCCTTGGAAACCTTTGAAAGCACGCGGCTTGGAAGGGAACACATGGGCGAAGATGCATCACAAACTGGAAAGAAAGTAAGCTAACAATCCAAAGTGATGGTTAAACCAATAGTACATCTCAGTGAGATTCATACATACTTACATAGAAAGATTCCATACATCCATGCATAAGCAAACATATACATATATCATTAGAGTAACAAAGATAGTTGAAATACAATAAAAACATATGCATGAAACATGCCACCTCTGTTATATTAAAAGTGAAAGTTCCAATCATACAGTACAACCATGACCAACCACTAGTCTCGGTAGTGGGATGATACAGTCTTTGCTGTCTACTCCTCTAAAGAGATGTACTAATTCTGTACTATGGAGAAGCAAAGGCTCATTACAATACTCTCCAATATTTCTCTAAGATACACCTATCAGAAGCTTGGATGACCAAAAGCCTCTACAATGATTTATGAGGTACTATAAATAGCAAAGGGTGGGGTGACCCTTGACATTCCCTTTAGTGATTGTTCACCTACCCTCATGACTCTTCAACTACTCTATGACTGTTACATTCAACTATCGACACTTGAACTTCCACTTGACAAGATGTTACATACAATCTTCACATATACCCATGTGAGACAAAATAGGCTTGAGAAATCCATGCAAGACATCGCTAAGACTCAAAAAGTTGTGGGAAGACCAACTCTTCAACATCCTCATGATGATCGAAAATGGCAGACTAATGCCAAGTTTGGACATCTATGATGGTGTCCACACACTCAATGGTGACATCTTACTGAAAGTGAACCCTTGCTTCCATTGCAACTGGGTACATCGATATGGCTTCTCTGTCCAACTCGTTTGATAATAAGCGCATCATCATCTGGAGTATAGCTAGACCGACAACGTACTAGTGCATAGTGTCTGTGCTGATCTCCAAGTGTGTGATGACGGCCATGTGCATCAACTTGTCAAAATACATGTTCAGCTCCAGTCAGACTTTCTTCTTGTCTTTGCCTCGATGAGTGTGCCAATGGGTGGTATCGCATATGTGTGCATAATAACATCCCTACTCCTGAACAACCTTGCATGTGATTGATGACACTACTCACCCTGTTTACTCCACGCCAACTGTTAGGATGGGCCTATAACCTATATGGGTGCAGTTTCATCAGTCTGTGCATGTTGCACCTCTTGATGTACCTGTTCCTGCTACAACTCCTTCTCTCATCTGTGCAACTCCTATTCTTCCTTGATTTTTTGCTTCAGCACCTGCAACTCCTTTTAGGTTTATCACTATGCCTTCACACAATCATCTTATAATGATGTCACCTCATGGCCTCAATCTTCAAATCTGCTTTCATCACAAGTGGATCTGCTTGAACATGCAACTTTTCTTCTCCTCTACGTTGTCAACAACCTTCCTCTTACATTTGTCACATGCAGGTCTACTACCTTCTGATGCTGTTGATGGTGCTACTCGCTATGACGTCACTTCCATTTCATCTTGGTATCCTTGTCCATTAACAACTCGATGTCTTCATAGATAGGCAAGTTCATAGACACTTGATCGACTACATCCCCCGTTGCGCTCTCAACAGTGTCTTTCACTCTGCACTCCTAGAAGCCATTTTACCTGTGCTACTATGAGGCAGACGAAAACCTGTGATACTTGGAGACATAGAAACACTCATGGAAATAAATATGTCAGTTGAAAACCAAAACAAATAAGAGGACTGACATGTAACATACCTGTGTGACTTTTTGTGAATATTATGTAATTTTCACTGGGAGGCTGGGAGACTGACTGCCAAAACTGCACAAGGCACAGCCTGGGATGTTAGGAGGTTGACTGACTACTGGAACTACATAATTCACAGTCCATCCTAGCTTGCTCAGGACTAAAACTACGCAATGCACAATTTCAGTCAATAGTGACATGAAAACTAGCAAACTGCATTGCATAGTTTCTGGGGCCAGTAAGGCACTACCTCCCAGAATTGTTCAATGCAAGCCTAGAGGGAAGTATTAGGCAAGACTTGCACAATTTATGGAGGGAAGGCAGAGCCTTAACTTCCAGAAATTATTAATGCTTAGCCACGCAAGGCACAGTACAGGCTAAGGCAACCTAAACCCGTCAACGGGCAACTGAAAACATGAGAAGTTTGAATGCATGGTGATACTAAGTGTAAACAAGAGTGACATGCATGCAAACAATAAGTGTAGGATTTAGGAAATATGAAAGGATGCATGTGTGTGAAGCAGGTCACTATAAAGGAGACCATCAGTGCAAAAATAGTGTCATGCATGCAACAATAGTGAGATGCAAACGAAAACTAAAATGGTAAAACACAAAAAGCGACAGAAATGAAGTGTAAGACATGAGAAGAAAACTTACCCTAAAAAAGCTAAGTTGAAAGTGTCGAAGACTCCTGGATGCGATGTGGGATGTCAGAGCTGCAAGGTTGATGTGAGGAATGAGATATGCAGTATCCGATTCATAAGTTTTTATAAGATTGATGTTATGATGTGCATGCCACAAATCTAGGAAAAGGTGACACTTGGCGAGAGATTTCTAAAATGATCTTTGCATGTAACCTCTAACTGCTAAAAAAAGGTCCTTGAATCCATGGATGCATTTTTCATGTTGCCTTTTTCTATTTTGGGAAAAATGTTGGCTTGTTGGGGCTTGACCCAGGTTCAGAGTTAATTAGCCAAACAAATCCCTGTACTACTGGCCCTTTCAGCAACAGTTCGTGGAGCGCGGACTGAGGTCTCACCCGAAGTAGCATGGGAGGGTGCTAGAACCAAGTTTCTGCACCCTTGAGATCTCTGAGAGGTATGAATAGTCCTCTATTTGTTCCTACGTGTAGGTCACTTCATGCACTTTCCATTCCTCATGGCCTGATACACTACCTTTGTGCAGCTCCAACCAGGGGTTGTGCCGCCCTTTGCATTATTACCCAAGGTCTTACTTATCTTCCAGTACTAATTAATTACCTTCGCCTACTTGAATGTCTTAAGTTATAAATAGAAATACAAAACATTCATATAGGTTAAATTATATCCAATCATGCATTAAACCAGGAAAAGGTACACATAATTATAACAACACTTCTCTTTATTGATTCTTCCAATGGTTACAAACTCGACCTGCCCTGCGCACTCAGTTGCAGGGGTCTGTGCACTCAGTTACGGACTACTAGGCCTCTGTGCACTCAGCTGTAGAGCCTTCTCCTACTCTAAAAACCAAAGACACACTTTACACTTCGACTCAATCACTTACACTTTTCATGCCTCCCTTCTTTACCTCTATTCGTTATTATTTTACACTTAGAGCCTCACTCTACTTATATAATCCCATGGTCCGTGGACCATGGTAGGTCTATCCAGCCGACATTACATTACAAAAACTAGGGTGGACAACCCTGTGACTCTATTATACTTTCACGCCCCACGTCCACAATTCACAGAGCTTTTACAAAAATATTCGGTCAAAACTTGGGATTTAAGCCCCAAAACATGCCTTGGGGGGATTCCATTCCCAACAAGCCCCCAACACAAACCTTGTGACTCACCCTCGAGTCCCTCTTTTGGCGTGCAGATCTTTGCGTGGAGTCCCTCCAACTTTTCTCGAACTGCAGCAAGATCAACATCGCACTAAGTTTTTGCTTACTAGATCTATTGCATCCATTGTTCTGAGACCTCTGTGTCAGAAGTGATTCTCTGTATTAGTGCATGTATCCCCTACATGTGTGTGGGCTTGCCTTCAATTACTATTGTGGTGGTGAAGGCCTCGTCGATCCAAGGCTGAATGCGCGCCTTCAGGACTGTTTCCTCATGTCATGCCGCATCCATCTGCTCTTTCAATGCTTTAGCATGTTTCATCCACGTGAGCCTCTGAGTGAGGGCCACCATCTATGCAGTCCCTTTGATGTCATCATACTACTGTTGGAGTTCTCGTGCCTCTGTCTCTAAGCACTAGATGTGGGGATCCTCCTATAGATTTGTGAGGACCTCAAATGATTCTTCCAACATGCCGATGCAGTCTCGTACTGCACTACCAATTTTGTCCAGTCCTGCTGTGATAGTGCTAGCGTGCTGTTCCCTGACTTTCAGAGGGGTGGATGGTTGTGCATTTAACTGCAACTCGGTGATCTGAAGGTTCAACTCTAGTTGAACCTTTGTCATTTCCTCCCACGCCTTGCACACCCCTAATGCTAGCCTGTGGATGCGCGCCTCTACTGGTGTGTCTGCTGGGATGGCTAGCTCAAGGACGCTTTGGCAAGCTTCATCTATTACCTATACCAGTTGTTGATTCTGTGACACCACTTCGTCGTGTTGCAAGCTCAATTCTTCCATATTGATTTTATGCTCACCGAGGACTTGCAGTGTGCGACTCTCCCTTGCTCGCATCTCTACAGTTATCCCATCTTGCAAAACATATAAGGTCTCTCACAGGAGTGTAGCCATATTGATACCGAGATCCTTCAACACGCTAACCATAGGCCTATCGACCTCATTTGTTGTCACTAGTGCCCCTTCTGGCAGCACTACAGTATTCATCACCTAAGCACGCATCATCTGTTCTATTGTCGTTGTTAAGACTGCGAGGCTAGTTGAAAGGGTACCAACCTGATGAGTGCACACCTGCAACTCCTATAGTTGTGCTCTGAGGGCCCCTAACACAATCTGGTTCTCCTGCATGAAATTTTGGAGGGCCTCGAAGGAGACATCGCATACTGTCTCACCGATGTCGTGCAAATCACCCTGAGTTAGGGTGATCAGGTCAATAGACAACTTTGATGCCTTGACCTTCTTGTGCGACCCTGTCCACTCAGTTGGGTGCTGGCGCTTCAACTGTGTGGACGTGGTTTGTGGGTTCATGCCCCTCTTCTTCCTCTGCTTCCATCCCATGCGAAGGCAATGTTTGGCCCTTGTGCACCTTCGCGGCTGCCTCCTGTGCTGCTAGTGCAACCTTTTCCTACTTCGTTGCTATCTGTGTAGCGTCTTGCTGCCTCCTTCCATCTCTTTTTTGCCAACTGTGTGATGCATAGCTTGGCCTCATCTTTATTCCTTTGTGCCACCGACTTCTCTATCTCCATGATGTCTAGAGCATGCCACTCTGGCAACCATGTCCCCAAGATGTTAAAGATAACATCGTCTGTGGCTACAAAGGGTAGCTTCCTCCATTGTTTGGTTGGGTCCTTACGAGCTCTAATGTAAATGCTATGGATGTTCGCTATAAATTCAACAAAACTCTGAAGGCTGTTGTAGATAGTGGGTGAAAACTATGGCTTGCGGTTGATCCCCATTCTGAGGTTCATCTCCATGAACACCCAGGATATTTTACTGTTCCGAATCCTAGTGGCATCCTTTATGGCCCAGAGTGAAGCGTACTTTGTTGCCTCTGTTAGATCTTTGTCAATCATGTGGAATTGACTATCCTCTGGTAATTCCCCTTCCACGAGCACTATGGACAGCAGAAGCCATGCATAGTGGAACATTTTGCCTTGTTCCTGAGCTTCGTGACAATTCTCTAAAAACTCATTGCAAAGGAGCTCGGACTAGTTAAACTGGACCCCGTCCATGCACTGCTCAGCCAATGTGACCATCGGCATAGGTGCCTCATCTGCGCAACACTTACGCATAACCTTTCCAGCTAGTATTTGGGTTTCCACTTTCACTGCCTTATCATTGATGTTGGAAATGGCGTAGCCCCTCTTCTTCTTTTCCAACTTGTACTTTTTCTTCATGGCCTCCGCGATGGCCAAGTCACTGATTTTCCCTTCCGAGATGTCTGTAGGGTCCTCTCCTTTGCATGGAAGTTGGAAAATGTTGTGAATTAAGTCTGTCATAATGGGGATGGGCTCCTCCAGCCACAAACACCCATCATGCACCAGGCAGAGTAGTTGCCTGATGATGAAAATGGTTTTTGGGGTGCAGTGGAAATGCGGCACCCAGAGCAGGTTCAATAGCCCAGCCTTTTCCACTCCATGCAACCATTTTCGTGATACTAATTCTGTAACCCCCACCACGATGTTCTACTTGGGCTTCATGAGGCACGAGGTCCCAAGGTGAGGGAACTTCTCATGGTCAGCGAGGTCCCAGTCTTCGAATTTTAAGTTTGGCACCCGTCCCAGGTGCGTGCCCTCAAAAATAATATTGTCTGGGAGGAGCAAGCTCTTGGTCTCGTCAAGGTCCTTGGGCACTCTAGTCTTTCCTTTTCATGGGGGGACATAGGCAGACAACTTTATCGGGGGGTGCGCAGGCTCAGTTTCCTCCTCCATGCCTTCGTCCTCGTATTCTGTGATGATTAGGCACTCCAAGTCTTCCTCTTCATCATCAGTCTCTATGGTGATCGCTTTGCCCTTCCCCTCCATTAACATCTTGGTGCGCAAAGCTAAATTATCAATCAAGTGGAAATCCTCTTCAACATCCAAAAAGAATCAGCTCAATAGCTATCCTACTCTCTCTGTACTTTTATGATCTTCAATCTGAAGATAAAAATCATGGACTACCTGGGCCTCAATATATAGGCCACAAGTCCTCCAATCTCCTATAATATATCCTTCTCCATGCAAGGAATACTTACTAGAAACATCCAAGCATCTGATAGTACACTGTCCCACATCTGATCTCAACTGGGTCTTTGATAGAACTGACATGCAACAGTTATCCATGAGTGAATCCTCGGTTATCTAACAGAATAGTTGTCACATGCATGCAAGCATTACAAACTATATTTTATTATTTTAACAACTTGTTAAAATAATCTAACTGGACATGACTAATTAGAACTAAGTCAACTGATTCTCTCAATATAGAACTCATACTTATTCCCTCAATCAGTGGAGGAAATTAAGGATAAATTCCTCAATCAGTCAGAAAACTCATGTGCATGCTCACAAAGACTTCAAATTTGAATTTCCTTAACTAATTAACTCAACTGAATTAATTAATTAATATTTCCAACTACTGTTAAGACCAAAATTAATTTTACTTCCTATAGATAGACTAGGGACTGCTATAAATAGGAAGGGACCTAGAAATGCTATTTTTAAAACTTTCTATTTTTAGCAATTTCGCCTCTCACCCAATGTGGCCAATGACCTCACTGGCTAAACTGCTATTTTTAGACATGCTATTTTTAGTAGTTATATTTTTAGCACATTCTAAATTTAACATTTCTTGTTGCACATTTTCAACATGAAGCAACCGCAGTAAGCACTATAGTACTTGGAGATCTTAGACCGTGTTATCACAAAATCAAGCACTGAAGGGATGCTAATCAGGTAGACTCTGTGTAACTGTTTCAGACCAATCTTTTGACTAAGGATTAGCCTCCCTAGCCTGAGAGGGCTCTCTCAAAAAAAAAGTTATTGATTTTGATTGTTGATAAGAGGGCTAACTCTTGTAAAGTACATTTAATAAACATGTTGGCTGGATAGACATTACAAAACTTCCATTGGGCTTATGGAGTTGATCATATTCAGTAAGCTATAACACTGCTCATGCATAGAAGTCAGGGCATGTAATGTTTAAATACTCAAAACAACATCTCATAGAAACCTCAGCTTACAAATACGCACAGGAAATCAAAGCAGCATAAGTGAATTCTTAGTGATTGTGTATTCATACAACTGTAAAAACATTAAACATAAAGAAAAACCACATATCTTGAGCATTTGAAACACTGTAAGAATCCTGAGAAGATAAGCAGCAAATTATATTACTAAACTAGGTTTTTTCACAAGCCAAAGCAATACTCTGTTTCTCAAAATATCCAACCCTTGTTACAAAGATGATTCAGCTATATATAGAAACATGACTCTAACTACTTTGAGCTTCCTCCTCCAGCATGAGGGGAGCTCGATGACTGCCACTAATGACACCTATCTGCTTTTAACAAACTATTTAATACAACAACCACTAACAGAAGTTCTAAAGAGTTCTAATTTGGTTAAAACTCTAATTTTATCTTCTTCATAAATTGATTCCTCCTTGCAGCTTTGACACTTGGCTTCCTCTTAGTTTGGCTGAGAATGGCATGAGATGAGCAATTAATGTCCCATGTTGGCTTTGGATACTGAAGGCTTTGATCTGCTCCATGTTGGCTGAGAATATCCCTAAATTTTCGGTTCTGGTTCCCCATCACCGAGTATGCAACAGTAGGTACTTTAAGTCTTTAATAACCCAAGAATATAGGGCGTTACCACATTACTGATATGCTGGAGGCTTCTTTGATGGACAGGTGTGCCAACCAAAACTTCTCGTATGCAGCTCCCTCAAAACCCTAATCACCGAGAATAAAGTGGCTTTATAACCAAAAATCTTTAACTTAGGTTAAAAGATTTCACCTTTTGTTAAAGGTACACCTGGCATATGTTGAATGGTTGTAGCAGCTTGCTTTGATCCCTTTCATGTCACTGAGGTGTTCCCTTTGCAAATTTCTGATTCTTTCATCAAACTGTTTGCCTGTGTTTTTTAGAATAACACCTACAGCAGTTTCGCAGTTTCGTAGCGCACTGCGAAACTGCGAAACTGTTTTAAACAGTTTCTCTTTCCCTTGAGATTTTACTGTTCTGACACTTGATTTCAAAACTCCTTTTGACCATGGATGTGCATAACAGGGTCTGCATGCCTTCAAAATACTGAAACTAAACAAAATTTGACAAAACTTAGAGCAACACCTTTCTTGGAATCAACAACTTCATTTAGCAGCTAATTTACTTAGCTGTGCCTTCAAGTCTGCAACCTCTTTTTTCATGACTTTGTTTTCAGCTCTTAAATGCATGTTTGTCTTTTTCATGACTTTGGCCTGTTTGAGAGCTGGAACTGTCCATGTGTAAACATCAGCCACTGAATCCACCTGGCCTACTAGGTTTTTGCTTCCTTTCAACACAGCTCTTCGATAATTTGCATACGTAACTGCAACCTCTCTGGTGGCACTCTTCATTTAGCAATTTCAAATTCAGTTGCCTCCAACTGGTCGTTTATGGCTATAATATTTCCTCCTTGGGAAATGATGACTTTTTTATTTGAGCCTTTTTTCTTGATTTCCTCTGCCTCCTCTGTTTTGGGCAATTCCTCAGATACCTCTGTTCTAGGCAGTTTCTCAGCTTCCCTTGCTTGCTTTCTTGTGAGAGGTCTTCTTGGTTTGAATATAAATTCATCCCCTGGTTCATCAAACCTTAGTCTTTTTGAAGCCCTAGATTTCTTAGTGCTTTCCGGTGTTGACTGTGTCAAGTCAATGTGCATTCGTTCAATGTGCACCGGCTCAACTTGCTCAAACTCAATGGCCTCCAACAAATCACTCAAACTGGCCTTAGATACAGGGCTTTCCTCAACAGCCAATGCTTTGCCTTTTTCTTTGCTTATTTGACTCCTTGTCTTCACCCTTGACACTATTTCAGATTCATTTGGTCCAGGTATGGTCTTCTTCTGCTGAGCTTCTTCTTTTGCTGATGGCTGAGGTTGTTCTTTAATAACCAGTGGCTTGACCGACTTTCTTAACTGTGACTTGACCTTCTTTTTATTCTTAGCCTCCTTCTGAAGCTCAGCTATCGTGGGTTCTTCAACTGACTGCTCTTTTTCTCTAACTGGCTGTGGAGTAAGACCTGTTTTACTTTGAAACCCCGCCATGAAAATGAACAAGTCCCAGTCCCTACCTATTTTCTGAAGACCATTCAAAACTAACAATTTAACTAGACCATGGTGAAATAAATATGTTTCACAGTCATCTTTTCTTAATTGCACTTTGTCACACATTTTTCTCAGACTTCGAAACAAGTAAAAGGGAATGTCTATGGATGTTTTACCAGTAAAATGTAACAGCAACTTGAAGTGGTACGAGTAGACTTTATTATATCTTCCCTCACAAGTTAAATACTTCTGAATACAGGTGAGAAGCAGGGCATAATGCTTCTTAACATAGTTTCTAGGCACTGCCTTTGTCAGGTCCTCATTCACATATGCCTCTTTCAAGAATTCTTTGCAGGGATTCATATCGAACTTGAAGTTCTTAAACCATTCTTGCCCCCCTCTTGGGATTTCAGTTACTGCAGCTATTTCCTCCGGAGACAATTTAACTTCTAACATAGCAATTTTAGAATTCAAACCGGTGAAGTTTACAGCAAAATCCTTTGTTACCTGAGCATGGCCACCCTGCAGCTTCTTACAGAAATTCCAACAGCTGGCATCCTTGAAGGCTTTCTTCACACCCTCATCTCTTAATGCTAAGTCTAAACCTTCAGGCTCTATTCTCTGAAATTTTCCAGACCGGTGTTCTCTCCTCTCCATCTTTCCTTTGAAATCTTCGCACTGACAATGAGCAACAGCTTCAACTGAAATGGTAATTCAATCCTTTTTTGGCTCGGCCTCGCTTGTAAACAGGCTCACTTGAAAATAGCTTCACTTGCAAACTCACATATAATCATCACACGGGCTGGTCACTTATGTATCATTCACGATCATCATAAAGATCCATGCAAAGTAAAACTCATTTGAATTAATACTGATGCACATGTCTGCAAATCTATTGGTGGAGTGATGGTTAATGAGCGTTTGGGAGGTACGAAAAACTGACATGAGAGGACGGAAGTGGTGACTCATTAACGGACTTGACCCTTTTAGAAATATTCGCTGCAAAACGCACGAATCTGCAATTTCGCGGCGCGATTAGTTTTGAATTGCCATAATGCGCTGCGAAACGGCTTGATGGTGATGCTGCGAAATGGCTAAACAATAATTATGCAGCGAAACTGACCAATAGGAGACTGCGCTACGAAATTACGGAAAGGATCAGTGACATGGATTAGACAAGACATATCTCATGAAAGCATGATGGTGGAGGATGACCGATAGGATTAGAGTACACTTTACATCAAACATCTTTAACGCTTCAACCCTAAGTAAGAAACATAGACTAAAAACAATTTAACACCAACTTTAGACATTGAACTTGGACAAAGGGTTATATACAAATGTTTATAGTTCTAAGTGATAACAGTGGCTCCACTTGGGATAGTGTGCTCCTGTAGTACACTAAGAACTTGTAGATCCAGTGCTTTATCCATTTCCTAAAAAACACACATGAAGTTGACAAGCATTCCTTTCTAGCTTTGTGGGCCTTCTCCTCAGGCTTAAGCTTTTCTATTTAGCTTGTCATTTATTTTCAACAGGAAAAATTCATAAAACAGTTATATACAATGTTCATGAGATACTTGGCAGAATTTCATTGATTGTAATGCTTTAAGAACCTGCCATTAACAGGTCCTCCAGCATATGGTGCTCCATCAACTTCCTGCAGAATGTAGGTGTTATTTCCATGGAAAGCAGAAATCTGATATGGCCCTTTCCACAAATTTTCAAACTTACCATGTTTACCTTTCTCTTCAATTCTGGCTTCCCATTTCAGGACTTTATCATGAATCTGAAAAGTATCCTCTTTGATCTTCTTGTCAAATGCTCTCTTGACCCTATTCTGATTTTGCTGATGACTTTCAAACACCTCACTTCTTTTCTCCTGCAGAGCTATTAGCTGATTGATCCTTCGCTGTATGGCATTTGGTTCCTCCTCTAATCCTTGAATCAGCTTCATTACTGGTACCCCGAGAGATGTTGGGAATATAGCCTCTGCTCCATACACAAGTTCATATGGTGATGTTCCAATGGACCTCTTTGTGCAAATTCGATCAGCCCACAAGGCATACTTTAATTTCAAATGCCAAGCCTTTTTATTTTCTTGCAGCAGCTTCTTAATAATTCTCACAAGACTCTTGTTTGAACTTTCAGCTAAGCCATTTCCCTGTGGATAATAAGCAGTGGAATGACCAAGGGAAATGTGGTATTGATGACAAAAATTTATCATTCTTTTAGACTTAAAAGCCTGGGCATTGTCTGTGATAATCTTGATTGGGCAACCAAACCTTGATAAGATGTTATTCTCTAAAAAGGAAATTATTACTGAGTCATTTTCTTGCCTGGTGGGTATTGCCTCTATCCACTTTGTAAAATAATCGGTGGCTGTGAGAATCCAGCGATGCTGTCCTGATGAAGGAGGATGAATTTCCCCTATAAAATCTAATCCCCACTGCTGGAAAGGTGCCTCAACATAAATAGGAACCAATGGCATTGGCATGAGCTTTCTCTTTCCTTCAAAAACTTGACATTCATGGCATGTTGCTATCTTTTTATAAATATCTCTGAACATAGTTGGCCAAAAATATCCAGCTCTCAAAATTTTGTTTGCAGTGGCTTTCCAATAATGATGACCTCCACAATCCCCTTTATGAAACTCATCAATTACTTTATCAGCTTCTTCTTCAATGAGACAATTTAATAATATTCCTCCTGCATCCTTCCAAAATAAATTTTGATCATATACAAAATATCTAAGAGATTTCAACTTGGTGAACCGAGCTTTAGATTTTGAAAGGTTATCAGGGGCTCTATTGTACTGCAAGACAAATGCTACATCCTTATACCACTCTGAGATCAAAATTTTTCTATTGATTTGGACCAATTCTTCTTCATTCTCAGAAATTTCTGAGATTTCTGTGCTAAAATTGATACCAATGCAGTCCAGATTTGACTGAGTCAACAATTTTTCTAAGCCTTGACCCTTTACCAACTTGGTGGGCTTAATCTCAATGTCATACTCCAACAGCTTTGCTATCCATTTCCCTCTTTTTCCATCTGGGTCAGCTTGTGTAAGAATATCTTTTATAACAACACTTGGCACGTATGCAACAATATGAGAATGCAACACATAAATTCTGAAATCCTTAATTGCTTTCACCAATGCATATGCTTGCTTTTCTAAGATATTATATTTCAATTCAGCATTAGCCAATGTCTTGCTGAAGAAAGAAATGGGCTGTTCAATACCTTGACTTCCCTTTTGCAACAAGACTCCAGCAATTGTATCTTCATAAGCAAATGTGAAGATCAGAAACTCTTTGGTAAAATCAGGGCTGATAAGAACTGGTGCTTGAGAGAGTGCCTTTTTGATCTCTTCAAATGATTTCTTTGCTTCAACTGTCCACTTGAAATCTGCTCCTTTCCTTAACATTTTTGTTATATGTTTAACCACCTCAGCAAAGTTAGGAATGAATCTCCTAACAAAATTAACCTTTCCAAGAAAGGATTGAACCTCTTTCTTACTCCTTGGCAAATATAGCCTTTGAATGGCACTAACTCTATTAGGATCAATCCTAATTCCCTCTTCAGAGATAATATGTCCAAGCAATTTGCCAGAAGTCAAAGCAAAGATACTTTTGGTTGGGTTTAAAGAAATACCAAACCTCCTACACTTTAGCAAGATCATTTCTAGGTGCTTTAAGTGGTCTTCTTCCTTCTTTGAAAAGATTGTGATATCATCAAGATATACCACCACTGATTTATCTTTTTCTTCAGCGAAAGCAATGTCCATAGCCCTCTGGAAAGTGGCTCCTGCATTCATGAGGCCAAAGGGCATTTTTGCATACATAAATGTGCCCCATGGTGTAGTGAAAGTTGTCTTCTCCTGATCATCTGGATGAACAAGGATCTGATTATACCCTAAGAAGCCATCAAGCATAGACATTCTTTGTGAACCAACAATATTTTGCAAAATGAAATCCATTTTGGGAAGAGGGTAATTATCTTTCAGTGAAGCCTTGTTTAAGTTCCTGAAGTCTATACAAATTCTAATCTCCCCATTCTTTTTCCTGACTGGTACCAAGTTAGCCTTTACAAAATGAACAAAATGAAGAGTTCCCTCCTTTTTACATAAGCATTACTATTCATGACATGACTTTACATAATGCTATGTTAGATTCGGGAGCATCACATAATCTTATGCCTAAAGTAATTATGGAGAGACTGGGGTTAGAAATTACTAGGCCATATAAGGATTTATTCTCCTTTGATTCTAAGAGAGTTCATTGCATAGGTTTGATAAAAGATGTGGTTGTGGGTCTACAACAAATTCCAGCAAAAACCACTGTTATGGATATTGTTGTTGCAGACATCCCACCTAAGTTTGGAATGTCGCTTTCAAGGTCTTGGGCAGCCAAAATCAAGGGCACAATGCAGATGGATCTCACATATGCTACTATTCCAGTGTTTGG
>APFE030769762.1:23491-99828 GCA_000404065.3 Pinus taeda | reverse complement strand
TTAATCAAAAGACTCGACTTGGAAAGGGAGTTGTTTCATTTTTTAATGAGGTTGACACAGTAAAAGAATTATCCTCATAACCCTTGTTTCATTTTTTAACGAGCCTGACACAAGATCAGGAACTATGCTCGGGGATCCCTACTTTCATTTTTTAAGGAGCTTGACACAGGAAAGCGAACTATGCTCCGACCAGACCTAGTTTCATTTTTTAAGGAGTTTGACATAGGAAAACGAACTATGCTCCGATCAGACCCAATTTCATTTTTTAAGGAGCTTGACATAGGAAAGTGAACTATGCTCCGACCAAACCTAATTTCATTTTTTAGGGAGCTTGACATAGGAAAATGAACTATGCTCCGCCCGAACTTCATCATAATGAACAGGAAGTCGGGATTTCCAAGAGTGGCGCTCCCGGTGGGAGGTCAATGTCTCGGAAGTCAGGACCCAATGCCCCCAGGACACTATGCACGATGGCGGCATTGCTGATATAGGCATGGGAGAGGTAGCCACGTAGTTGATCTGGGGGGGTGAGACAGATGCAACAGTGGGGATGAGAACCAAGAGGGAGGGAATGGGTCGGAGGGGCTTTGTGGAACGAGCGAACGTATTGAATCCATGTCATTATTCCTTCCATCGTGTGGAAAGCAGCAATGGAAAAGTGAAGAAAACAAGGGCTTCCATGGCATACACATAGTCACGACCAAGGAAGAAGACTGAAGTCTAAAGATCCTTGGGTAACCGAGACGTCTATATAGACAGTCTTGCCTCTCAAAGTGATTAGGGAACTTTGGAAGGATCCTAATGGTTGACTGTTCCTCCGTCAAAAGCGGTGAAGATTTCGGTGCAACAGGTACAAGCGATGGGGAACCAAAGCCGCCAAGTAGAACGGGCATAAGACTACCGATGCTCTTCATTAACACAGTGCCAGGCAGCGCCATATGGGAGGCATAGGCAGTGACCCAGAAAGGCACATGGGATGGAAGGGGAGGGGTAGACAAACAACTCCAATCGAAGGAGACGACCGAACTACTTGGTGGGGGAACCATATGGTTGCCCCCCTGCTCAGAAGGAACCGAATCAAAACTCTCCGGAGAGGCTGGGATGGGAAAACCATCATCGAGCTCAAGAGAGTCCGATGAGACGAGAAGAACATGGAAATTTGGCTCTTCTGAAAAAGAGTGGTCGACAGGAGGCGGACTCTGGTCGACACTCTTTCTGACCAATGATTGGTCCGGAACAGGCTAGGCACAACCAGGTTCAGGGAGAGAAGCCCGGACAAGAGAAGAATGTGAATCAATCTCCTTGTCGAGAGGCGAATGATCTGCAGCTGCAGAAAGGCGTTGATATCTAACGGGGAGTCGGGGTGAGGGAGCTGGGAGACTTTCCAAAACAGTGGATGCTTTATCCATGAGTGGACAAAGGTAAAGGGGATGATTGCCTTCACAAAGTCTGCAGGGGATTCGAATCTTCCCTTTTCCCTTACCATTCCTAACTGACGGGGTAACATCACCGTGAGCCTCAGTGGACGATGAGGGGCGGGCCGGATCATGAGACCATGCTTCTAAGACCCTGGGGATGCCGGGACAATCACGAAGAAGATGGTCCTCCTTGCATAATCGACAAGGAAACTTAACCTTCCGCGGAGGAGCGGAAAGGGGCCCGACTTCAGGTGTACTTACGGGAACTGTTGTACTTGTAACCTCTCTCTTGGGAGACTTCTTATTCTTGTTCTTGTTCTTCTTCTTCTTAGCCACCTGGTTATTTGAATCAAAACTTTCACCAGGCGAAGAACAAGAAGGAGACGTAGAAGTAGGTGTCGAAGGAGAGAGGTCCACCTCAGGTGCAACATGATGTTGCGTAGGTGGAGGGACTGGTGGAGTATCAGCCGACACGGTAGGGACCAAAGAGGTTGAGAACAACCAAACAGGCAACCTGATAGTTAACCCTGGAAGGGATAACGTCGCCATATAAGGAGCACCAACATTCCCAAGAGGAGGGAAATGACTAGGGTTCCCATCAGGAGGGGAACTTAGGTTGGTGAACCCAGGAAAAGTTGCCATAGGAACCAAAAAGAACCCTACCCAAACTAACGCACACAAGATCCAACCAGGTAATGTTATCGTGGCCAAATAAATTTTAAGACGCAGGAACTGAACTTGACCTTTTCATGTTTCGAGAGTCGAGAAAAGGACGAAAAGATGATTCTATCTACTTCGAATGTTTAATGAGCACGAAGTGACAAGACGCTCATTTACACCTTTTCTTTTAGGGAGTCTGAAAAGTATCAAAAGCGACTACTCTGGAAGTTCTATGCAAAAAGGGTTTACAGCACCCGTAAACTGCTTATCATTGGCAATCAATGAGAACAAGGCTTTCCGTACCAGTCATCTTCCCAATGCTTTGTTTGGGTGCGTACGGTTTACAAGGTGCAGACTCGGCTTCCTATGGGTAAAGGATGCAAGCCAATGGAGTCTCCCCATTTATACTGACGTTACGTGGAGCCCATCGTGTAGTACTTACCGTCCACCTGAGGAATCACCCAACCACTCAACGTTAAGCTACTAGGTTACGACGCCGGAACACGTCTCTAGCCTAGACCTCTAGATGTTTCGTTAAGTTCCAATGCGGTTTTTAGATAAATTGGTTTATTTTACAGTTGATCTTTGAATTAGGTTTGAGTTTGAGGTCCTACCGTATGATCTCTCAAAAACACCTAAATGCAACTATATGCCAAAGATCATCATTTTGTTCGATGAATTCTAGCTAGAAGAGAGTTAAGAACTTTTCAAATAAACAAAATGACTTCAAGCAATCACGCAACCTAATGCAACTAATCAGCAAGGAAACGAAACTTTTCTTTTGAAAACACGGAATAACGAAATGTTCTTTTCCTTTCAACTATCAATGCAAAAGATACTAGTTTGCTCTACTTTTTCAATGACATAAAAGTCCTTTCCAAATGAATTCGAGAGATAGCAACACTAAGTGAAAAACTAATTCACTCAATGCACACACAAGACAATTCCCAAGTCACTAAAACCAGTTTCCCAAATCAAAGGAAAACGAGGGCTTATGAGCTATTGTAATCTAAGCTCAAAAAGACAATGAGGAATTTCAACGGAGGAAAGCAAGCCGCTTGGAACACAATCAATCACTTTCAACAATCACCAAACAATCGCGGAGACAAAAACGAAGGTGGCTGGCCAACCAAGAACACCAAATCCCGGACGGGAGGCTAGACCCACACAACCACTAGATGCCCTAGGGTTTGAGTGTGAAATCAATGGAGATAAGCGAACACCCACAGGATGAGAGTCCACGACCAGACCAACGACGGTCTAACACGCTTCAGTATTTGTAAAAGTTAAGATGAAACATCAACCAAGCAGCAAGAGCAAAAAGGAAGGCTTTGCACATACTGAAAACAAACGATAAACGAGCTCTCGTGGAACGAGGTCTCGCAAGCAACCGAGTCACAGTTCAAACAAAGTTACCCAGCCAAAAACCAAGTAGAAAAAGCAGGAGAAAGCCAAAACCAAGAGGTTCAGTAGGTCAATTTGGCCAAAAAGAATTTTTACAGGATCAGCGCGGGTGACTCTACAGCAACAAGGCGATGACAGAAAAGTGTCTGTAGCAACTTTGCGCTGTCAGCGCGGAAGGACACGAATAAAGAGCGCTGGCCCGAAAAACCAGGTCAGCGCGACTGTCTGAATACACAAGCGCGATGACAGAGACAACAAAGAAGACAGGGTGCGATGTCAGCGCAACTGTTTTAAAATAAAACGCGCTGAGGCTGAAAAGCAAATCAATTCGAACAAAAACTTCCAAACCAAAACAACAGGCTTTCAAGGCAATTAAGGTAGTCCCTAGGACGAACCCAGAAACAAACCAACAGCAAAACAATCTCCAAAACTTTGACAAAGGAGCAATAATCAAAACAAAGGTGACACACAAAGAGACAAGCAAGCTCCCCAGCCGAGTCGCCAAATTGTTGGAGAGGTAAATCCCCTCTACAGATAGAGGCAACCCCTACTAGCCCAACAGGGGTCTAGCAACAATCAAACAATGCTACACCGCAGGTTCCTAGTTGTAATTAACAAGTGGGTAAGAGCAACCTACTTGGATTCCAACGCTATGTTTGTCGAAGAGACAATCCTCTCGCTCCTTCGCTCCAGCCGATCACAATTCCCCGCTATCCTCGCGGACGAACACCTGCACAAGCAAAGAGAGGGAAAACAAGAGCATAAAACCTACTAATAACAACTATGTATCAGTCAGGAAGGATAAAATTTGCATTAATCATTCATAGGACAAATGGAAATGGAACCATAAGAGCAGTCATCTATCTTTATTAATCAGAAAATAGAGTAAGGTACAACCGAGGTCCTGACGCTGAGTCCTTCTCTAGAGGGTCCAGCCAGCACGTCTTCCAAGCATTCACCTTTGAAGCAAATCTCCCAAGTCAAAGAGGTCTCTCTCTCACATACAAGGCAACAAGCTCATGACCTTCCTCAAGCTCAACACAATCCTCACACAACACACCAAATGCCTACAAAGAGCAGCACTAAAATGCACTAAGGATTCCTCAATCAAAGTCTATATGTTCCCCCCTAGCTGCTCATGGGCAATGGAGGAGGCTTATAAAGAGAAGGAGTCTCCATGAATAGGTAAAGGATGAGCTTTCCCCCAAGATAAGTGGATGGTCAGTCGAACAGACATACCAGAGAAAGGATGACGACCTCAACAATGCTAACAACCAAGTCTGGAGGGATCTGGAAGGCTGGTTGTTAGAACAAATTCGCCCAAACAGGATCAGCGCGGGTGAAACACTGGGCTGGCGCGCTGACATCGCAGACCAACTACAGAGAAGTTCTGGTCAGCGCTCAACAGGACAACCGGAGGGTGCGCTGTCCGTAAAAATGGGACCAGCGCGGAAAATACGTGTGCTTCCGCGCTGGCATCGCAACAGCAACACTGACCTCCGCCTGTCAGCGCGGTTATTTGATTGACAGACGCGATGATTCATTTAAGTTAGGCAAAGAGGGTTTTTTAGCCATTTTGAGGAGCATGAGTATAGGTGAATGTGGTTTATAGCGCAGTAGGGAGACTGACATGATGGCAGTGACATTTTACTGTGTAACAGTATCCACCACAGTCCATTCCCCTAAACCAGTCATTCATCAACTTCCCACCCAACCAAAATCCTCATCCTCAACTAGTTCATCTCCATCTATTTCAATCCCTTCCTCAAGTACCGACACTTTACCCCCTAGTCAAGCCAGAATCTCAATCATGGCAGACAGATATGCACCTTTGGTTTTACTAGCACAACTCCATGGCATGCCCCAATATTATCAAAGCAAAATCTTTTTATGTGATGCTACTGGTCAATATACTTCCCAACAACATGTGAAAAAAATGACTGACTATTTTGAATTGCATGAGATTGATGAATATGATGTCTAAATGAGGTTGTTTGCCCAAACATTAACGGGGGATATTAAGAAATGGTTCAAAGCTTTACTTGCTAATCATATTGCAGACTTAGCTACTTTCAATAGATTGTTTATTGATAGATGGGAGAGAAATAAAAACCCTCTGCAAATACTTTATGAATATGATAACATTAGAAGAGCTCATAATGAGTCAGTTCAAGATTATTGTACTAGGTTCAATAGCATCTACAATGCAATCCCTGCTAATATTAAGCCTCCACCAGACCTAGCATTAATCAATTTCCCTAATGGTTTTGACACTGATATGTCATACCAGTTAAGAGAAAGAAACCCTGAAACATTGGAACAAATCCAAAGTAATGATGTTAGTGTAGAAGCCAATCTATTAGCTAAGAAAGCTAGAATGAGAAATGAAAAAAAAGTTTTCATTAAAGAGGAAACTTCCACTTCTAATGGTACAATAGGTAGTTTAGCAAAGAGTGTAGAAAGAATAATGGATAGATTATAAAACATGGAAAGAAAAACTCAGTGGGAGAATCAACAACCACCCCCAATAAGAAATCCCAACTTCAGGAATAATCCTAACACTGGAAAGAATGCAATACCAAACCAACAAATTAGACCACCCTTCCAGGAAAACTATGTTGATGGTTCACAAAACCATGAAGGAGAGGGTGACACCTAGATAAACTTATTAGGAATAAAAAATGAAGATGTTGTTTTTCTTACTCAAGAAGAACAGGAATTGTACATGCTGCAACACTTACAATTAGAATCTGGAGAGTCCTTTGACTTTAAACAGGGCTATGAATCTGCCATATACGAGGTTCACAAACAGTATAGCCTGAGAAGTAAAAAGAACAATGTAACTCCCACTAAGAGATCAATCCAGACAAACTAAAAAGATAACAGAAGCTCCTGTAACCAAAGTCCTGCAAATCCTCCCCAGGGGAACTCAAGAGACTTCTAGCCCACAAATTGTAGATATAACTTCATCTGAAACTCAAACTAAAACTATTACTCAAAACATTCCAAATAAGAGAATTCAAAACAAAACTGCTGAAGCACAGACCGAAGTGCCTAATACTGAAATAAAAACACACAGACCATATTTGCTAAGGAAGATCTCATCCAATCAAGCAAAACTCAATTGCCTTTCAACATTAAAATTGAGCTAGCAAAATTGAAAATATCAATCCCTTTGACTGAGCTAGTGAAAAATGAATCATATAGATCACAGATCACTCAAACATTGAATATAGGTGAAGGAGAGGATGTTGTGAATTTGAATGATGATCAACTTGAGTTATTGTTTGGCCCTGAAGTAAATGGCACCCATCAGCAAGGGGGTATCCCCCCTTTATACATTAGTTTAAACATTCATGACAAAATACTACATAATGCTATGCTAGACTCAGGTGCATCCCATAACTTAATGCCAAAGGCAATCATGGAGAGACTAAACTTAGATATCACTAGACCATATAATGACCTATTTTCCTTTGACTCTAGCCAAGTTAAATGCCTCGGCCTGATCAAGGATTTGTGTGTAACTCTAGTCCAGTGCCCAACAAAGAGTATTGTGATGGACATAGTAGTTGCTGACATCCCACCCAAATATGGAATGTTGTTATCTCGCTCATGGGGAGAAAAATTGCAGGGATCTTTACAATTAGATATGTCATATGCCACCATCTCTGTTTTTGGTCAACAAAGAAAACTTTATAGAGAGACCTTGATGAAATACATGGTGAGTAATGCAGAAAAACCACAGAATTTCCCTATATACTCCATGCATTATGATATGGACTCTTTCACCTTGTACAATTTAGACCATGATAAAAAGGAAATCATAGTTGTAGAACAAAAATAAAAAACACTTGACAGTGAAAACATTTTTCATGAGTCTCTATGGCATTTGGATTTTGATGGATCTGTGAATAGACTAGGAGCAGGTGTAGGAGTCTCGATTCACAACATGGAAAATAATCATTCTAAGGGTCATGCATTTATATTAAACTTTAAATGCACAAATAACATGGCAGAATATGAAGCTCTAATCTTAGGACTACAAATGGTTAGAAAACTTGGAGCCAAGAGAGTTTCTATAATGGGATACTCAGAATTGATTATTAAACAAATCAAAGGTGAATACTCCGTAGATAATCCCAGACTAAGCCAATATAGAGAGAGTGTCCTAGATTTGATCAAATACCTTGTGGAAACATACTTTGCTGCCATTCCTAGGAAACATAATATGCAAGCCCATAGTCTGGCTACCTTTGCTAGTACCTGCAAATTGCCTTTTCATCGCAACCACCAGTACACTGCAAAAGTGAGACATAGGCCTATCATACCTGACAATTTGAAAAATTGGTAGATTTTCTCATAGGATTCCCAAATTTATGATTTCATGAATGCTGAAGGTGAGTTTCAGAATTGTAATATAGATACAGGTTGTACAGTAGACAATGGCATAGATAGTGGGATAGATGTAAATATTTTAGATATAGGTAAACCCACTAATTTCACTAAACTAGAAATAGATAACTTAGAAAATGTAGAAATAGAATAGATAATGAATGATGATCCTGAAATTCTAAACCTTAAAAAAAAAATAAAAATCCTAAGGGATTAGTCCCCTTAGAAGATTTGTTTGATTCAAATGATGTAGCTAGGAAACCAAAAATGGAGCCTTTAAGAGCATATATAGAAGAATGTAACATAGGAATTGAAGAAAGACCTAAGGTCATTAAAATATAAAAATCCTTACCTCCAGATGTAAAGGTTAAATATATAAATTTGTTCAAAGAGTTTCAAGGTGTCTTTGCCTGGAGTTATGAAGACCTAAAGTCTTATGGCACCAGCATAATTCAACACAAGACACCTATCAAAGAAGATCATAAACCTTTTAAACATAAACTTAGGAGAATTAATGTAGTTATTATACCATCAATTGAAAAGGAAGTCAAAAGGATGTATGATGCCCAAATCATAGCTCCCATTAGATATTTAGATTGGGTCTCAAATGTAGTCACTACTAGGAAGAAAACAAGAGAAATCAGACTCTGCATTGATTTCAGAAATATTAACAAAGTCTCATTGAAAGATAACTATCCTCTCCCAAAAATGGACCATATTCTTGAGAGGGTAGTAGGTTCATCCAGAATTTCATTGCTTGATGGATTTTCTGGATATAACCAAATCTTAGTTCAATTAGAGGACCAGGCAAAAATTGCATTTACTACTCCTTGGGATACTTTCATGTATTTGAAAATGCCTTTTGGATTAATGAATGCAGGAGAAACATTTCAAAGAGCTATGGATATAGCTTTTGCTAAAGAAATCCATGACTTCCTAGTTGTTTACCAAGATGACATCATAGTCTTTTCAAAATCTGATAATGAACATCTAGATCACCTAAGGAGAGTTTTCATTAAATGAAGAAAATTTGGTATTTCCTTAAATCCCAAAAAGATACTCTTTAGTCTAGAAGAAGGTGAACTCTTGGGACATATAATATCTAAATATGGAATTAGAATAGATCCTGTTAGAATAGAGGCAATATTGACCATCACTCATCCTAGAAACATCAAGGAATTATATTCATTTTTAGGCAAAATAAATTTCTTAAGAGACTGATTTCAAATTTAGCATAATTAATTAGAGAACTAAATAACATGTTAAGAAAAGATTCAGCACCTAAATGGACAGTAGAATCTAAACAGTCTTTTGAGGCCATCAAACAAGCCCTTACCAAAACTCCAGTCCTTATAAGTCCTGACTTTCAAAAAGATTTTATAATTTTTTCTTTTGCTTCAGAACATACTATTGCAACAGTCTTGTTGCAAAAGAATGATCAAGGATATGAACAGCCCATTGCATTTTTCAGTAAATCTTTAAGAGATGCAACACTAAAGTACAACATAATGGAAAAACATGCATTAGCTTTAGTGAAAGCTATTAAAGATTTTAGAGTGTACATCTTGTATTCACACATCATTGCTTATGTTCCAAATTCAATAGTAAAGGACATTTTGACATAAAATGGCCTAAAGGAAAGAGAGGTAAATGGATTGCCACTATTTTGGAATATGACATAGAAATAAAACCTACAAAACTTATCAAAGGCCAAGGTTTAGCCAAACTCATGGTTGAATCAAACTGTCAGGCCCTAGATATAAATGTCATTGATGTCCTAGATGATCAGGAAGAGATGGTGACTCCACAGATCAGTGAACCTTTTACAGATTCACCTTGGTATGCAGATATCATATTTGTCTTACTAAACTTGTAGGCTCCTCCTGGTTTATCTAGAACTAAAGCTAGATTTTTGAAAATGAAATCAATGAGATATTGTATCATAGATAATGCTTTATTTTGGAAAGATAATAGTGGTATTCTATTAAACTATTTGTTGAAAGATGAAGCTAATAAAATTATGCAAGAATTTCATGCAGGAGATTGTGGAGGACACTTGTATTGGAAAACTACTATTGACAAAATTCTGAGGGTTAGTTTTTACTAGCCCACTCTTTTTGCAGATGTTAAGAAACATGTGACCTCCTATCATAAATGTCAAATATTTGAGGGAAAAAGAAAGTTTTTACCTTTACCTCTCAAACCCATCTCCACAGAAGTGCCATTTCAACAATGGGGTTTAGACTTCATTGGAGAAATTCACCCAGCTTCCTCAGCTCAGCATAAATGGATTTTGACAACCACTAATTACTTTACCAAATGGATATAAGCCATCCCTTCTAGACAAGCCACATACTCTGTCATTATCTCATTCCTTGAGAACAATATCCTGTCAAGATTTGGATGCCCACAAAAGCTCACTACTGATAATGAAGCTTCTTTTAAATCCAAAAAAATGGTAGACTTTTGTAACAAATATCACATCACCCTTGGCCATTCCATTGCCTATTACCCTCAAGGTAATGGACTTGCAGAATCCTCTAACAAAATCCTTGTCAATATCATTAAGAAATTACTGGAAAACAACAAAGTGACATGGGACAAAAAGTTGGTCAATGCCTTATGGGCAGATAAACTAACTACCAAAAATTCCATTGGTACATCTCCTTATTAGTTAGTATATGGTATGGATGTTATTTTTTCATCCTCTTTAGGAGTACCAGTGATGAAGATCATCCAGGAGTTGCAGGTAGAACCAAATGATATCCAGAGGAGGATAAATCAAACAATACACTTGCAACAAACTAGAGAAGAAGTCTATGTCAAATCACAAGTAATCCATGGATAAAATCAAAAAAATAAATAAATTTGATAAAAAGACTAAAGTTGATGATTTTTACATAGGTGACAAAATACTTAAATGGGATTCTAGAAGAGAAGACAAGGGCAAACATGGAAAATTTGATTTTATGTGGCAAGGCCCTTATGTCATTTATGGTTACAGAGGTAACAATGCAATTTTCTTGAGAGAGTTAGATGGGACATATCTACCAGGAGCACTTGTCAATGGTAGAATGTTGAAGCATTACTTTTCCACAGATTAAAAATAGTTCACTTTACTTTACTTATTGTATATAACAGTGCGGAGTTTAGATTGGGTTGGATGGTAATCTTTTGAAGTTGAAGCCTAATGAGAAGGCCCTGAGCTTTAAAGGGTTCACCATCATAAGTATGAATAAAGCAGAATCACAAAAGAATAGTTTACAAGCTAACTTCAGTCAAGTTTCAAACACTACTGATCTTAAAGTTCTTGACATTTCACCAGGAAATGCTATCCCCATGTGGAGCCACTATTAGGGTCCTATAATAATAAGATTCATAATTTTGAATTGGCTATGGTTAGTCTTGTAATATTTTACATACTTTTGCTTTCTGCAAAATGTTTTCCACATTAAAAATTAAAAGATGTAAAGAGGGTATGTCCTAAAAGAATAATCAAAGGACAAAAAGAAAGAGAAAGATAAAAAAAAAAGGTGAAAAATATGAACCCCAAAAAGAAATAAAATAGATCATGAAAGTGTGCAAATTCAAATGTCGCTACTATTTGCTTTACTATGCAAAATAAGGTTGTGTGCAACTTGTTAGAAATGCCACAATCCATGATGGTCAAACAACCTAATCTTGACTCATTCATGTTTTGAATTTCATGTGATAGATAGAGAATAAAGATCTAGCCAAACTGTTTAACCTTGGCAGGTCAATAGTTAGGTAGAGAATAAAAATGAGCTCATTAGTTTAATATGAGCCATTGAAAGTTACAAGGTTAGAATTAGATGGTTTGCTTGTCAAAATAAAAGGAAATAATGGGTCAGCAAGCTCAAATGCACCCAATAAAATGAAGAAAAAAGGTTAGGATAAATAAAGGATAGGTAGAAGAAAGGTTGAAAATATACAAGGTTGCTGAGTCAAAAGCACATTTATAATGCGTAATCCTATGTTTCATGTGCAGGGGCATTCATGAGAAAGAAAAGCATGTTCACAATCTGGTTTACTAATTCCCCCTAATTTCACTATGCTCCCACATGCTTATTTGCTAATTTCCCTCATTATCCCTTTATCATTTATAAATCCCCCTTTCCCCTCATTTTAACCCTTACCCCTTGGTTTCACACATTTCCCTAGTAATTACCGTTAAAAAATCATTTCCCTACCCACAAACCCCCTTTCCTTAGTGTGAAAACCATTCCCATTGCAAATATTAATTTCCCAATTTCCCTTCAAAAACCCCAAAACCCCCTTATCCTAAGTTTTATCCCCCCGCATTATTTAATTAACTCCCCACTTCATATTTCCCCGACAAACCCTTTTAACCCACCAACCCTCGATGCAGTTAAAAAACCCTGCCACAATAACCACTGGTCCCACTCCATTAAACATGTTGCTTATATTTTAATCCCTACCTTATGTATTAATTAATTACAATTATTTGTAATTAAATCCCAGGCCCCGCAAATCCTGGTCCCGATTCCCTCCATGCATCTTAACCATGCGACAGTTGTCCGACCTCCCACCCCCAGATTTGACTATGCACATCCATATTGTGCACATTCACCGTCCGACAGATAGCAACCCGAGAGCATGTGATATTCGCGGTTTTGTTTGGGTATTGTTCTGCTACGTGGTGCTCCCGGACTAGATCACGTTCTCGCGAAAAATACCGCCTACCTTCCAAAAGCAATGTGATGGTCCAGAAAACCACCTCCCCGCCAAAGCCGAAAACTACCTACTATTCATTCATATTTTCCGCGCCAAAATGTGACTGTTACCCGTTAAAAGGCTAGAAAAGCCCCAATTCACTCTTTTCGCTCGTTTTCACTGTAACTGCTACTCGAGCCATTCTGTGACACCCTGAACCTCTGCGACCAAAATTGACCACCGTCTGCCACCTAAAGAAGCTTCGGATACCCAATTTGAGCACCCAGTTCATAGCTGAAGCCACTGTACCCTCTACATTCACCATTGAACTAGGTTTGGAAGCAATACCACCAAATTCCAGGTATTCTTGCGAAAACCAGAGCGACCCTTTAAATTGAAAGCGTATAGTCCAATTGAAATATTCATTAATTCAAATTAATTAATATTTTCCTAAATTGAAGAGTAATTTACTTATATAACCCAAACCCTTCGTTTACAGACTTTAACTACCAACCCACAGTTCCAGGGCTTTCAAACCTTACTTCTACAACCACTACAAGCCTAATTCATACCTCTACTCCTAAATATGGCTTCCCAGACCTCTCTGGACGTGAGACCTTTATCAACCCCTCACCTAGACATTGACCACCTAGCATTGGCAGACAAGGATTTTCAAATAAAAGATACTGCTTCACCAGCTTACCTTCTAAAGCTCCACTGTTGGATTAAGTACAAATTCCTAAACCAGAATGATGACATCCACCTTTGGGAATCTAATTTACCCAAATATTTGTTTCCAGAAGTGCATCCTTTCCCAGATATCATCCATTACTGTCATGCTTTCTATATTCCTAACCAAAGAGCTATTGTTGCCCCTAACCAACAATTGTTATTTACCATCACTACGAAATCTATTAACCAAATGTTGCAGGTCCAACAAAGCCCTAATGAGACCCCATTGTCTATTGGTGACTTGCTAGACCTATATGTCAAACTAGACCTGTCTTAAAATAGCACAATTTTTTTAGACTTTCATCATAGAAGACCGCCATACTCCCATAGATAGGCGACCTTATGCTGCCACTATTTTTTCAGAGAGAGGCAGACAGATCATTACCATGATCTCTTGCATCCTAAGATATACATCAGATGAGCATGTGGATGAGGTTATCCTCGCATTTCTTTCCATCTTCAGCCCAGGCAAGCCTCTTGCTGTCATGTATAACTATGCTCAGTTCATTGCAGACATGATGCATGAACAGTTCACCAGACTGCCAACTGAAAGAGTTTTCAAGTACTCTTCAGTATTATTTCATATGTTTTTGTATTATCAATCAGGTAAATTCCCTGTCAGCATCCAGAATTTGGATACCAAAGAGAATTCAAGGTCAGTTATTAATTGGACACCCTTGATGAAAAAAATACTCCACTACATTCACCTATAAGGACTTCATCGATTCATTTGTCCATCCAATCATGAACATGTTGACCAGTACCCCTCAGCCTAGAATCAACTAAGAAATCAAAAGGGTGTTACAATTGGCCAAACAACAAGGTGGGAGATTGGTATCTGTACTAGAACCACATAGAAATTAGAGTTTATGGATGCCAACTTGCCCCTTATAAACTGCCCAAATACCTCCCTATGAGGATATTTGCACTGGAATATTTTAGGCAGATCATCATTCCAATGAAGTCAACTTTTTAGTAGTTAGGAAGAAAACCCAGTTCAAAATGAAAAATCAATTGGGCCCCTTCATTTGCAACAACAGAGAGGTTGGACCTGAGGCTGACAAGATATTGCAGGACATGAAATTCAGGAACAACTTTATGTGGCAGTATGCCCCTCATGGGATCATAAATAAGTTGAGAATCAAGGTCAAATTGGGACCTTTCATCCACCATCCTAGACCTGATATTGAGAGGTTTTCCAACCAATCAGAATGGTTGGAAAATACATTAATTGACATGGATAACACAGTAGTGGATGTAGAAAATACATTGATTGATGTTGAGAAGCAAATTGATGAAAGTTCTTTCTTGCAGGTTCCAAAACTAGGGGAATCCATGAATAATCCTTGTGTTTTACAGACCAAGGAAAATGAGGAGAGAAATCCAAAGAGAAACAGGGAGGAGGGTTCCAGTTCTGCTATGGAGACCAAAAATGAGCATTTTGAGCTCAGAAAAAGGCCCAAGCTGAATCTTATGAATGAAAAGGAGGAAACCATTGAATCAGTGGAAATCAATGACACTGAAACAATGGTGGAAAGAAGCAAAGGTACAACTGCTTCAGGAGAAACACAACAACCATCAACATCTAACACTCAACTGATTGAGAGACAACTCAGTGTTGAGGTTTCTTCTTTTACTAGGCCAGCAAACAAGGAAAAAGATATCAAGGATAAGTACAAGGAGATCAAACTGAGAAATGAGAAGTTGAACACTGAAACCTATGCCTAATACTTCAAGCACACACTAGCTAATCAGAGTAGGTTGATGTCATATTTTGACATCAAAGCAGGTCGATGTCAGCTTTTGACATCAAAGCAGGGAAAATGCAGGTGTCTTTCATGCAGCCTACTGTTCAACACCCAAAGACATCAACCGACTACAGGAAAACTGATTTCAAAGTATTGGCTAGGGATGTTCATCCCATTGACTAGATAGAATTTCATAAACAGGCTGGAGAGATAATCTACTCCACCCTGACAAGAAAGGCCATGGCTGCACACAAGCTGCAGAATTCACTAGACAACGTTACAACCCAATACAAATTGGAAACGGCCTCCTCACAGCCTGAAGACAACAAGATCAAGTCATTGGAGGACTTGGTAATTGAGATGGGCCATTATCCAAATGACATAAAAGCTACTGAAAAGTTGATTAAGAAGAAGAATGAGGATATAGCATCTCTCAAGAAACAACTAAAGCTACCTCATTCAGAACACCCACAAAAAAAAGAGGTCCTAAAGAGTCGAACAAATCACGAGGAAATGATGGACCTGGTGCTTCAATTGAATGATCAGCTAAAAATGGAAAAAGAGTTGGATAGCTTGATATAGGTAAAACAAGCTAGTCTTGAGGCTGCCCCTTCCAGTGTTATCCCAATAGTTACTATTGCAGTACCTTCCACTTTGGCAACATCCTTAGCTTCTACAGCTACAATGGCTACAACACTGCTAGCTCCTACAACATCTACATTAGCAACAGAGTCAACAACAACATGGTCAACAGGTGATGAGGCAAGTAGATTGGTCAAAGCAATAGAAGACATGTCCATTCAGACCAGTGAAATGTACAAGCTCAAGGAAAAGGTGACTAGTCTAGAGACTGACTACAAGCTTGCCCAGATTATGCACAAGGAAGAAGTGAAAAAAGCCATTGGGATGAATGAAAGAATAAAAAACTTGGAGAAGGAATTAAATTTGAAGGAATCTCTTGGACAGGCTAAGGAACAATTGTGGGCCAATATCATTAACTCTGTCAATGATATTTGGCCATCCATCCAAGTAATTTTTGAGCATATTGACTTAATAAAGCAGGCTACAAAAGTCACACAGAGAGTAAAAGCAGAACTAGGAGACATGCCAGAGGAAGATGCAAGGATCATTCACTTCCTCAACTCCAAAAGTAAATATGAATTTCAGGAATTAGAGATACCTGACAGGACAGGTACAATATTATAAGTAAAAAGGGTCCTCACCAAGAGGAATTTAATGTTAAACCTTGAAGATAAGTGGCAAACCATGCAACTGGCTATAGACAGATTCATGGTTAAGTTTGAAATTTTGAGGGAAAAGGGTTTACCAAATCCCTTGGTAATAAACAATAAGTTAATGACATAGGAGGACTACAACAGAAAAATCAGAGAAGTGGCCAGAGATCAAGTGAACACTTCATCTATGAAAGGAATGCCAACTGGAAAGGTCCTATACCAAACTTTTGAGAACTTGTTTTACCTCCAGCATGAGGTAAAACACCTTTTGCTGAATAAGAATACTTTTACCAAGTACACAGAGGTATATGAGATTTACAAGAAGATGATAAATATCCAATTATGAGATGCTGAAACGTGGGAGAAATTAAATGATTTACTGTAGTATACACAATTAATATGTAAAAATCTACAATAAAATTGAAAATCATTGTAAAAGGATAAATGACAGGCTACCCAGATGAAAGTGTATCAGTTGAAAGGTCAAAGTGAATAGAACACCTAGTGTGAAGACCAAACAACAAAGTAGAGATTAAAAGGCAAAATATCAAAGATTAAAGACAACACAACCTAATAAACAGGGCCAACAAACAATAGTTCAATAGCTGCTCTATCTTCTTACATGAAGATATTTCTTTCTCCTAGATTAGTTCCCAAGACAGTTTGGGATATTTTGTAAATTATTTTTGTTTAAATACTTCATAAATTCGAAGTATTGAGGGTGGATTGCTATACATTTGTAAAGTTATTTTGATCATAAACCTAAGGGTTATTGTACCAATTTTTCAAGTCAGCAGACTGAACCAAGTAATAAAGAGATTTCATTACAAGATTCATGTGTTGAGCTATTACAATGAAATATTTTCTTTGGCAAATTTTTTATTTTATTATGTTTTTCACAAGCTTAAATGTTATCTAAAGCTGAATGAATTAATTGGAAGTTTATCTCAGAATTTGTTTAAGTACACTTTGTTTTGAATAGTTGACCATTTACATGTTTTCTTCTGATATCTAGATTTGGGAATCCTTAATTTCTCTCCCATTCCGGTTGACATCTTTCACTTTCTTCATAATCCGACCTAAGGAACCCGTAATTTCTCTTTGGATCCAATTGAAAACCACTTCACCATCCGGCCTTGAGATTTGAAGTAACTCTGTTATCTTGTCCTGTAGACACTATTTTTAGAACTTGATCCAGTCCTGTTTGCCAGACATTTGAACCCATAGCCCAATGGTAAAAGACACCCCTCTTTTCATCTAAGTAAGTAATCCCACCACCAAATCCAAATCAAAACCCAAGTACAATCATAACTAGCCTAAAATCAAATAATTAAACAAAGTTAAATAAAAAAGAGAGATCCCTCTCTGAGAATTAGGAAGGCTAGATCCTAATGTCCAAAGTTGGTTTGTGGTTACCTCTAATCATTTCTTTCTCAAACACTCTAGAGAAATATTGGAGTGATAGCACAATCCGAGGAGGGTTGCCCACTATAGTCCAAGGAGGATCACTCTTTGGATTTGCTCGCTGCAAAGATTAATACCCCTGCATGAAAAATATATATCGCTGCCAGACATAATAAAGATATTAGAGATTTTAAAGGGAAAATAAGGAGAGTTGTATTTTTTTTCTTTAATTCAGTGAATTTTTAGGGTGAATCGTTAGTAATGAGAATAAGTTTTTGAGATTTTGGGAATTCTGTCTACTTGTTCAGTTATATTAGAAGTCACAACACAAGTTGCTTTGATTCCTTATAAAGTATATGCCATTATATTTTTTAGCTATGAGTTTAAAATGCATATCCATGGGGGCATGCGAGGTGTGCCACCCCATAAGTGGATGAAGATATGCATTGCACCTTGTATCCTCATGACCCCATAACATCATCTAGTTACTACAATCATATAGCTATTGTCCCCTTAACATTATAGTGTGATGATTGCACCTCACAACAATGTATACAACCTCAAATATCATTGTCGCAAGGCCTACCAATGCTTAGGAATTGGGTTTGTGAGAGTGCTAGGTTGACTTGAGGGATGAGGAGCATTTGACTATTATATATGAAATGTCACAATTGGAAATGTCATTTCTTAGGTTGGAACAAGCAAGATTCTATGTTCATTGCCACCATTTTGAAGGATAGTTATAAGGTGGTTGGCTTAGATATTGGGTTACCAAACTTACCTATTGTAGAGATTTAGAGGCACCAGGCAGGTGTGAATATGATTACATGGGCTCCTCATAGCCCTTGCCAAATTTGCACTACATGAGATGATTCTTAAGCACTCATATCTTAGCTATAAATATTAGTCAAAAACTGGTGAGGGGTTATGGTCTTGACCCCATCTTAGCTTACATCACAATTGATGAAAATAATCAATTGTAGTGATATTCCATGTAAGTTGACTTGGTTTATCAAGACCTGCAAGATCTTGTACAAAACAAATTACAAGAAGTTCTTGGTTGAAACTTATTTATACCACATTGCCTATTAACTTATTTCCTTTTAATACTAAATCAAGTGGAAAATAAGAGTTATATTACATAAACAGTAAATTTATAATATAATTTGCATTGCGTTATTTTTATTTTTCACATGTTAATATAAAGATAACCAAAATAATATGAAACATATCACCAAAGGCACACATGTGCCAAATATTACTTTGCAATTCGATCATTTTGTTGCCTACACATGCCATCATTTTTTGCACTTGGGTACATGTGGATATGTTTTATGGAAAACGGTATGAAAGTACTCGGTGCATGTAAAAGCAATGCATTAGCACATCATACTACATGACAACAAGTGACATTAGTTAGTGAGCTTATGTTTACGGTGCATGTTCTACTTTTATATTTTGATAATTAGGATTGAGTCAATGAGAAGAAAGGTAAGGTAGTGCCCCAACCTAGTGAATGATTTTTGTTCTTTTACTAAATAGGAGGAGGTTGGTCAAGCAAAATAAGGAAATATACTAGTAATATATGCACAACCACAACTTAATGAGGATATGTATGATTTCAATGAAATCCAATGGTTCAAAGAGTTAGAACCAATATTTTCTTCTTTAGTTGGAATAATATGTTAAGGCTTGTAATAATCCTGGAGTATCCATCCTAGTGACCAGTGGAGTGACTTTTGTCTTTTCCTTCAATACCTTCATTGTTAGGATGTGTGAATATTTAGGCGTCAATATCTCCAGTCTATAAGTGTAGTAAGACTTTACACCCACCACATATAAAGTAAGTATATTAGGGTGAACCTCTACGTTTAGTATCCAACACAAAGGTAGGAACAACTCACGTAGAAAATATGTTTCATAGTGTGAAAGTTTCAAAGAGAATTCCAAGGAAAATAGTAGAGAAAATGCCTTTCAGAGACAACATTTGCATCAACAATAAAATGATAAAAATAATATTAGTTGATCAAACATAATGAAAATCATAGCTTTAAATTTACTAGACTTATATTCCAAGGGTTTTGGAAGGGACTTTAAATTGCCATAGGAGGAATTGGAAAGGTCAAATATTTGGAAATTGTGCAAAGATGGCAAACCTAGAGGAACATTATCTTATGGCACTGGGATGTTGAGTATGGATCTAGAAGTAACACTTAATTAGATTGATTGATTAGAAAAAATACTATGTAGTAACCACTTGCATTAAGTACTAGATTAGGAACCCCATAGGGTGTAGCTCACATGGAAAAGCATGTTATGGTGTTATGTAAAATATTATGAGGTCCTTGGTTCAATTCTCCTAATTTACTCATCTCCATGTTATGGGCAACATGGTGTACCTAGTGGTTATAGCGGTAATGAACATAATTGACCCCACATCATGTGAGTATGAGACTGCTTTAGTTTTGATTCCAATAGTCACAAAAAAGTACTAGATTATGTGATCTAATTGACATATTTCATGGGAAAAGTGCAAAGAAAGAAGACATACTGTATGTTATACTAGGCCTTTCTTGTGTTTCTACATACAATATATATATCTTATTTAGTATAATCAATGGTAGTGATTTTTAATTTGCTTATGTTCATGTAGCAAGTAAGGCATGTGCAGATGGAGAAATATGAATTATAGATTTATATAGAGATCCAAATCCTTTTTACCTCAATGTTAACCAAGAGACAACCATTAAAGAGGAGGTAGGATGCACTAGCATCACGAGTGATTCCAATCCCATTTCCTTAGCCCTAGCCCATCCCATTTACAATTGAAGCTCTAGTTGATGGCCAAAAGCATTATCATTTGTAAATCCAAATGTATATTGAATTATAGTTCAAGAAGCAATTATAGGTCCAAAAGCATATCTATAAGAGAAAGATCAACCAAGCTAGTAGCATGTGGAAAATAGTTCCAAATCATATGTCATATGACTATTTCTTTTATTTCAGAGTGTGCCCACTCCTATTAGAGTTTCTTTGAACAACTTATGGTTGCATTACTTTAGTATGACTAGTATGAAGATTACCTAGATGAGCTTCTCTAGTAATAAAACTTGCATCATAAAGTTTATGCTTCAAACATGCCATTCTCATGATTATTCTTGAAGCAATCTTATGAAACTAATGAAATAGATAGGCAGTCCTATGAACTTAGTGGCATCCACATGAAGAAATTCCATCCAAACTTAGGTAATTGAGGCAATGAAAAAATTGCATGTGAAACCAATGCTAAAGTTATTTGTAGTATTAATCCACATCAAAAATTCTAGTGCCAATGCAATAGAGAAGACTGATTGAAATCTCAAAATTTTAGGAAAATCGACCCCATTGAATATAAAATTTCCTCAAAATGAGGCCAAATAAGTCAAAGATTTCGTTAATTGGTGGCAAAATATATATATATTATATATATATATATATATGATTCGTCCAAAAAATAAGTGTTCTTATACTTTTTGAGCAAAACATTTGGATAAAATATTACAAAGGTACATTTATCTACATATGCAAAATGAGAATTTTTTGGCATAATAATTCATATAATCCATGGAGCCTAAGAGACAAGGACTAGTCAATGAGAATCCTTCAAGTCCTATATTTCATGAGTGATGTTATTAGAATAAGGAACAAATTGATAAAGATGTTATAGGGTTCAAAGAAAAATAAAGCCCTTATTCCAACAACTAAAAGATAACTATTATCACTACTAAAAAAATAAAGTAAAATGATTGTGTTTTCCAATGTAACTTCATATCTTAAGCTTCTTTTGTATCTTAAAATGTAACATCATATCTTGAAATCATCTACTTTCATGTCTTGTGTCTATGCCTGTTACAGGTAAATTTGGGCACATCAATCCTGACTTCCAGATCTGTATTATTAGGGTCCATCAAGCCCTAATTCAGCTGTTTTCATTCCCTAATGAGGTCAACCTACATCATGCTTGCCTCCCAAGAGTTTCCATGACACCATTCATCCAAAAAATGCCCCTAAGGAGATCAACGCAGGTAACCTTCTATCAGGTTGCATTGCAATACAGAAACTGCACTGACTGGGTGCGCTGCAACGCACTTAGCCTTTTTTTCACTTGCACTGAGCGAGATTCATCGAATTTTTTAAATGAATCCACTGGACTCCTCATCCAATGGATACTTCTGGAAGTTTCCAGGTTGATTGAGCTTGCATTTGGATGAGGAAGAGGATCAATGAGCCTCAATCCATTATCCATTCCTCCATGGAACCATTCGTGAGGGCCATTAGTGGCTTAACCTCCTCCATTCAACGATAAGTTGATGAAGCGTTCAAAGGCTGGTCTAGGCTGGAATTTCTTGAGCTAAGGAAACGTTGTTTGAATGAGATTAGTAAGAGTATTATAATGATGTCGAATTGTTGCTTCATGAGGAGAGAAGGGATTGAAACTAGAAGGAAGACACTAAATCAAGCATGAAAATTCATGGGTTGCATTGTAACATGCATTGTTTATTGTTTATAACATTCATTTTTCATTTTTGAAAATACTTTAAAAAGGGGACCAAGCAAAAGGAATGATATATCGGAGGCCAAAGTTTATATGGGCACACATGCATATATATACATACATATATATATATATATATATATATATATATACATACATATATATATATATATATATATATATTGCAAACATAATTCTATCGGAATCACAATATAAAGGGAAACGAAGGACAAATCGGATTTACAACAGAAAACAAGTGTTAAACACTAACACTGGACCCAAAATGTTATATGCTACATTCTAAAGATTGTCAGGTCCATAATATGGATGGTTGGCTCCGCAGCACCAATTGCGATTGTCGATTAGGTTCTGGACCTAAAACATTATATAGCGTATTTTATAAGAGCGATGGGTCCGTAAAGTGTGAAACGCTTATGTTATATGCATTGACCCCACCAATCGTGATATGCGATAAGGGTTGGAACCGAACACATATATATCATATTTTAAAGTCCAACGGGTCCACTTATTATGCACATATATATATATATAATATATATATATATATATATATATATATATAATATATTATATATGGAAGTGCTGATTGCCAATTGCGATAAAGGGTATTGTGCGGATTATTTTAAAAGTGGAAAATCATGATTATGGCATATCTTTGTTATAAAGGGAATATATGCATAAGTCCCGTGTTGCCATGGTTATGCGACTTAAAGTTGCGTAAAGATAAGGGCTGATTGCCAATTGTGATGAAATTCTAGATTTGATGGAGTTATAAAATCGGGTTAATGTATTTTTAGTTCTGTTTATCTGTTTTGTGTTGATTTTGTTGTGTAAACAGGAAAATCAGCGTTAAAGCCATATTTAAAGAAGAGGGCGGTTGGTCAAATTTCTTGCCGTTCTGGTGAATTGGAATGCCCCCAATACATGTGTAAGCCAGGTTATGCGCAAGTTAAACACAATTTGTATGATTAAGGCAGATTAATTACTATTGAGACACATTCAGAGCAGTAGCAGATTAGCAGAGTCAAAGGGCAACAATTATTGTCATTGTTCAGTTGTTCTTGTTTTATGTTCTTTGAGGTGTCATTAAACCTTTGTAAAAGTTTTGTAAGAGTTTTTTCTCATATAGTTAGAGAAACAGCTAAATAATTTGGACAGTTGCAAAGATCAACAACTATTTTGCAATGTATAAAAAGGGGAAAATTTACTGAGATGGGGTTGGAATTTTGGAGAATGTATTTCTGCTAACATCATTGATTAATAAAACAACCAGAATTTTCCAGGAGTTCTTACGTATAATTTGTAAGTTTCACTATCATGTGTCATGCAATGTTTTCTTCTTTTTAAGTGTAGTAATGAAGCTGTAGGGTTAAATCCCTTAAAGAGCACTCCTATACTTAAAGTCCTCATTTCCTTTCTAAGTTATATACAGTGGTTTCTGTGAGAGATCAACATATTGTCTATGATTTATTCCTCATGATCATAATTCCTCTAAGTTATAGATAATAGTTCCCGTGAGAGATCAACATATTGTCTTTAACTTCCCTTTCAAACTTTCCTCATTCATCATTTATATTTAGCAGGAAATGGCATTCTGAGAATTTCTAATCATACATGTATTAAGAGTCTAAGGCCAAGTTTTCCAAGTCCTTCATTTGGTAATCTAATAAACAATAAGTGATAGTAAATAATATTTATTAATGTCTTAAGCATAATTTCCCTACAGCTAGGAAATTAGTTTCTTAAGGAACAACATTAATTGGCGTCGCTGCCAGGGAGAGAAGAGAAGAAGGATTTTCCCTGGGTTTCAATATTTTCCTCTGGTTGTTCAGTGAGGAGGAAATATTTGGCTGTTTTGAATCAAAATAATAACTCTAGCTTCAAGAATGTCCCATACAAGATCAGACACTTCACAAAAGAAGGCTCAAGCTTTTCCAGATCCTTAAAGGTTGTTTTCAAGGAGGGCTAGGAAGTCTAGAACCTCAAATAGACCAATTCCTATATTGTCTGCATCAGGCAACAACTTATCTGAACATTCATCTGATTTAGAGTCATCATTTTCATCATCTGCATTTCAGGAACCTAGTTGTCAAGACCAATCTTTTGAGTCTATTACTTTTCATTTACCTACTGTAATTATTCAACCTCAATCAATAACCACATTACCTCCTTTGCATAGTCCATTTGTGTTTCAATCAAGTTCCACATCTGTAGGTAATGAAGGTTTGGTAAACATGATAGCTCCTGCGTTCCTAGTCAATAGGTATGCACCTCTTCAACTACCACAACCTTACAATCAAATGCCAGAGGATTACACCAAAATTCTTCCTCGTTTTTCAGGAGAAGATACACAAACATCAGAGAATCATGTAGCAGTATTTTTTAATTTTGTAGAAAGCCTAAATGTTAAAAATTTAGATGTTGTTCTAAGACTTCTTTTTCAGTCCTTGGATGGAGAAGCAAGGAAATGGTTCAAAGGTCTTCCCAAATTCTATTCCTTCTTGGGAAGAGATGGAACATGTGTTTATTCTGAGATGGGGAGAAAAAAAAGACCATGGATATTCATTAACATAATTTAATGCCATAAAGAAGAAGTCTAATGAAACCATGGCATAATTTTTCAGGAGGTTCAACAAATTGTACAATAGTCTACTAGCAGAGATAAAGCCTCCTCTTGCTGGTGCAAAAATCACTTTTGTAGGGGCTTTTGAATCAAATTTTGGATTTACATTAAGGGAAAGGATAGCTCCAACCCTTGATCAAATCCAGACAGATGATTTAGAGATAGAAGCAAATCTGGTGGCTGCAAGAAAAGCACCAGAAAGACAGATTTCCCAAGACAAGGGAAAAGTAAAGATGGAATCCTCCCAAAGCCAATCATTGGAGGATATGTGTAACATAATTAAAACCATGTCAGATAAGTTAAATAGGTTAGAGTCAGAGAATAAGAACTCTTAGAGACAAACACAATATAATGAGAATTTTAATCCCCAATTTAGAAGACAACATTTGCAAATATTGCAAAAGGAAAGAAAAGATCAAAATCAAATTCAAGCACCATTGTACATAGAAGCAGATCTTGGTGAAGAACAATATGAAGACCAAATTTCCACATTCTATGTAGTTGATGAAGATGAACTTGGCATTGAGGGAGAAGAGTATGTGTATGACGAGGCAGATGCTATTCATGATGGAAATGAAATTGATGAACATTGGAAACAATTCTTTGATTTTTTGCAGGCTGAACTACACAAGAAATATGACATGAGATCTAGGAAAAGATCCAGAAATTAGGAAAATGAAGGTGAGCAACAAGTTTCAACTTCCTCATCGAAGGCGACTCCACAAGAATTCCAATCTGCAAAACAAGAAGATAAATGAAAACAACAGCAAAATACGAATAGCAAAGCACATTTACTTCGAAATCAAGCTGAAAAAATTCATTTGGAGAAGCTTGTTTAATTCCTCAAACAATTCCAGTCATAAAGAAAGGTGAAGAGGAGAATGAAAATATTGCTAAACAGGGTCACTTGTTTAGTCTTACCAAGGAGTTGGAAAATTTAAGAATACAAGTTCCCCTTACAGAATTGGTAAGAACACCTACTTATCAAAAGGAAATTGATGAGTTCATTAATTTAAAAGAAAGTGAGAGTGATACTATAAATCTGCAGGAAGACAAACCAGTAGTGGTTTTTGGCCCGCATGTAGAGGAAGTAGATTCTTCAATACCTGCTTTTTATAGTTCCCTATTTGTTCATGATTTCCTTCTACATAACTGCATGTTTGATTCAGGAGCTTCACAAAATCTTATGCCTCTATCAGTGATGAAGAAATTAAATTTGTAACTGACCAAACCTTACAGAGATTTATATTCTTTTGATTCAAACAAGGTCAAGTGTTTGGGGGTTATTAAAGATTTGGCAGTGTCACTAGCCCAAATTCCATCTAGAATTTTGGTCATGGATGTTGTAGTAGTAGATATTCCTGCTAGATTTGGAATGCTTCTGTCTAGGTCTTGGGGGGCTAAATTTGGAGGTGTTTTGAAGTTGGATTTTACATATGTTTTTATATTGGTTTTTGGTGGGGAAGAGAGGAGATTTTACAGAGAAACTAGGTTTGTAAAAACTATTATGAAGAATGGAGCAAGCAACTCACCTGTGTATAATAAGGAGAAGGATGATTTTTCTTGTTTCACACTGCATGATAATGTAGAGTTGGTTGAAGACAATCAGAAGTGGCTTGCTTCAGCCAATGTAATTACAAAGATGCAAATGGAAGAAGTGTGGAAATGTTTCTTTGACGAAGCTTATTCAAAAGAAGGAACATGTGCTGGTTTTCTTCTAATTACACCTGGAGGTAATCTGTTTCCTTTTTCTTTCAAATTAGAGTTTGAGGCAACTAACAACGTGGCAGAATATGAGTCTTTGATTATTGCACTACAAAGAACCAAACAGATGGGAGTCAAATCAATTTCCGCTTATGGAGATTCAGAGCTAATTATTAAGCAGATAAAAGATCACTGCCAAACAAATCATCCTAGACTCTGAGCATACATAAATGAGGTATGGGATTTGATTGAAAATTTCGTTGAAGCTTTTAACATTCAGTTCATTCCAAGGGATGAAAATAGATTGGCAGATTCATTGGCTGTAGCTGCTAGCGCTTTCAAGCCTCCTATTAATCCAATATTAAGATATGAGGTAGAAATGAGACACATACCTTCTGTTCCCAATAATGTTAAAAACTAGAAAGTTTTTGAAGATGACCAGCAAATTAAGGAGTTTTTAGCTATGGTTGAAGAGTTCCAGGGTACAAAAATTGATCAAGACGAAGAAGAGACAGTAGAAAATGCAGGAGCCAGTGGTTTTAAGGATTCAATAGCAAATCAGAAGATCTTTCAATTAAAAGATATTTTTCTGCCAAAGGGACTTGTTCCTCTTGAAAGGCTTTTCAATTCAAATGATGTGGTTGTGGATTCAAGGAAAATTTCAGAGGATGAACATATTCAAGATCACAACATTGGCACTCAGGAGAATCCCAGGTTAGTCAAATTATATGCTGGAGTTCCACCTAATTTTCAAGAGAGGTATCTTAAACTTTTCAAGAATTATGTTGATGTCTTTGCATGGTCTTATGAAGATCTCAAAACTTATGATGTAAATATTATTCAACATAAAATTCCTTTGAAGGAGGGGGTTAAGCCCTACAAACAGAAGCTTAGGCAGATAAATCCTCTGCTTCTACCATCAATTGAGAAGGAGGTCAAGAAGTTCCTTGATGCTAAAATCATAGTCCCACTCAAATATTCTGATTGGGTGGCTAATCTGGTACCTGTAAGAAAGAAAAATGGAGAAATAAGGTTGTGTGTTGACTTTAGAAATCTAAATAGAGCTTCTTTGAAAGATAATTATCCTTTTCCTAAAATGGATCATGTGCTGCAAAAGGTAACAAGATATTTCAGAATGTCAATTCTAGATGGATTTTCTGGTTATAACCAGATGGATGTGGACAAGGAGTATCAAAAGAAGACAACATTCACAACTCCCCGGGGAACATTTATGTATGCCAGAATGCCTTTCGGATTGATGAATGCGGGAGCTACATTTCAAAGGGCTATGGACATCGCTTTTGTTGGAGATAAGTTTGTAGTAGTATATTTGGATGATATTATTGTTTTTCTAAGTCTGATGTAGAACATTTAGATCATTTGAAAAGAACTTTTGATAAATGTAGAAGATTTGGACTTTCTTTAAATTCCAAGAAATCAATTTTTGCTCTAGAGGAACGAAAATTGTTGGGACACATTATTTCCAGAGAAGGAGTGAAGATAGATCCAGCCAGAGTACAAGCTGTGCAGAAAATACATTGCCTAGAAGGAAAAAAGATATTCAAAAGTTTATGGCAAAGATAAACTTCCTGAGAAGATTTGTATCTAATTACACAAATTTTTTGAAAGAAATCACTAATATGCTGAAGAAGGAGAATGAGGTACGCTGGACTAAGGAAGCTAAAGAATCATTTTCCAGAATTAAAGAGGCATTGCAAGCAGCTCCAGTCTTAATCAGCCCTGATTATCAAAATCCTTTCCAAGTTTTTTCATTTGCCTCATCAAGTTCGATAGCAGTTGTCCTACTACAGAAGAATGATGAAGGGAGAGAGCAACCAATTGCATTCTTCAGTAAGATTCTTAGAGATTCTGAGCCGAAATATAATATTCTCAAGAAGCAGGTGTATGCCTTGGTAAAAGCCCTAAAAGCTTTTAGAACTTATGTGTTGCAGTCCCAAATCGTTGCTTATGTGCTGCAGTGAAAGATATATTATTACAGGGAGATGTAGAAGGTAGGAGAGGAAAGTGGATTGCCAAGATCCAAGAATATGATTTGGATGTAAAACCCACAAAGTTGGTAAAAGGACAAGGGCTGGTGAAAATGTTAATAGAATCAAACTTTCAGGCATTGGGAATTAATTTGTTGGCACATGTAGATGAAAAAGCGGTTGAAGAAAATGAAGGAGAGCAAGACCCAGGAATGAAAATTAGGTATAAATTTTTGTGTTCAGAATGGTATAAATATATAATCCATTATTTGTGCTTTCTTTCTTGTCCTCAATCCTTAGACAGAACAAAGTATAAGGCGCGGCCATATGCGATTGTAGAAGGAAGATTGTACTAGAAGGATCCTGTTGGAATTTTATTACTATGCTTAACAGAAGATGAATTTACAGAAACAATCAAAGATTATCATGAGGGGTTTTGTGGGGGGCATTACAGTTGGAAAGTAACTGCACACAAGATCCTTCAGGCTAGATTTTATTGGCCTACCTTATCTGGTGATACCTATAAGCTTGTTAGAAGTTGTAAAAAATGTTAGCGTTTTGCTGAGAAAAAGAGATTAGCTCCTTTACCTTTAATTCCAGTTTTCATAGAGGAACCATTTAGACAATGGGGATTGGATTTTGTTGGAGAAATCAATCCACCTTCAAGTAGACAACACAGATGGGTTCTCATAGCAACAGATTACTTTACCAAATGGGTAGAGGCAATTCCTACTAAGAGAGAAAACGATCAGATAGTGATGAAATTCCTGGAAGAAAATATTTTTAGCAGATTTGGATGTCCCGTTAAAATTTTAATAGATAACGCTCAAGCCTTCAACTCTAGTAAGTTCATTGCTTTTTTGTCAAAAATATAATGTTATTTTGTCTCATTCGACAACTTACCATCCTCGGGGAAATGGATTAGCTGAATCTACTAACAAGACTTTGATGAAGATTTTAAAGAAAACCATTGAAGAAAATAAAAGAGATTGGGACTCTAAGTTGAAGTTTTCTTTGTGGGCCACAAGAGTAACTGCAAGAAGATCTACAGGGAAATCACCTTTTGAATTAGTATATGGCACTCAAGATTTATTTCCAAGTCAACTTGTGAAGCCAGTGATTGCAATGATTCAGGAGGCATAGGAAGAGCCAAATGCTTTAGTGAGAAGAATGAACAAAGCGGTGGAGCTTAGCGAAACAAAGACAAGGTAAGGGACAATTTGATTACATATCAGTCCAAGATGAAAACTATTTTTAACAGAAAAGCCAGGGAAATTGATTTCAAAGTTGCAGACTTAGTATTGAGATGGGATACTAGAAGAGAGGATAAAGGTAAGCATGGGAAGTTTGATCCTCTTTGGAATGGCCCTTTTAGAATCTCTGAAGTGAGATCCAATAATACCTTAATCCTTGAAAATATTGATGGTGAGACTCTACAGATGCCTGTTAATGGGAAATATTTAAAACACTACTTCCAGTTCTAAAGAACAAGCATCATTTCATTGTAAATACCGGAGTGAAGTCACTGTACAAATGCCATAGTCTTTCATTTTATGTAGAGCAATATATGAATCCATGCCTGAGGTGAAGGCACTAATCTGCGGTTCTTAGTGCTTCTGTGGCAAAAGAACTATCCCCAGGTGGAGCCAGATGTTGTAACATGCATTGTTTATTGTTTATAACATTAATTTTCATTTTTGAAAATACTTTAAAAGGGAGACCAAGCAAAAGGAATGATATATTGGAGGCCAAAGGTTATATGGGCAAACATGCATATATATATATATATATTGCAAATATAATTCTATCGGAATCAAAATATAAAGGGAAATGAAGGAAAAATCGGATTTACAACAGAAAACAAGTGTTAAACACTAACATTGGACCCAAAATGTTATATGCTACATTCTAAAGATTGTTGGGTCTGCAATATGGATGGTTGGCTCCGTAGCGCTAATTGCGATTGCCGATTGGGTTCTGGACCCGAAAACTTATATGGCGTATTTTATAAGAGCGGCGGGTCTGTAAAGTGTGAAACGCTTATGTTATATGCATTGACCCCGCCGATCACGATATGCGATAAGGGTTGGACCCGAACACATATATATCATATTTTAAAGTCAGCGGGTCCGCCTGTTATGCATATATATATAATATATATATATATATTAGATATATATATATATATATATATATATAATATATATTATATATATATATATATATATATATATATATATATATAAATATATATAATATTATATTATATATATATATTATAATATAATATATATATAATATATATATATATATATATATATATATATATATAATATTCGAAGCGCCGATTGTAATAAAGGGGTATTGTGCGGATTATTTTAAAAGTGGAAAATCATGATTATGGCATATCTTTGTTATAAAGGGCATATATGCATAAGTCCTGTGTTGCCATGGTTATGCGACTTAAAGCTGCGTAAAAATAAGGGCCGATTTCCAATTGTGATGAAACACCGGATATGATGGAGTGATAAAATCGAGTTAATGTATTTTTAGTTCCGTTTATCTGTTTTGTGTTGATTTTGTTGTGTAAACATGAAAATCAGCATTAAAGCCATATTTAAAGAAGAGGGCGGTTGGTCAAATTTCTTGCCGTTCTCGCCAATTGGAATGCACCCAATACATGTGTAAGCTAGGTTATGCGTAAGTTAAACACAATTTGTATGATTAAGGCAGATTAATTACTATTGAGACACAGTTAGAGCGATAGAAGATTAGCAGAGTCAAAGGGCAGCATTTATTGTCATTGTTCAGTTGTTCCTGTTTTATGTTCTTTGAGGTGTCATTAAACCTCTGTAAAAGTTTTGTAAGAGTTTTTTCTCATATAGTTAGTGAAACAGTTAAATAATTTGGACAGTTGCAGAGATCAACGACTATTTTGCAATGTATAAAAATGGGAAAATTTACTAAGATGGGGTTGGAATTTTGGAGAATGTATTTCTGATACCATCATTGATTAATAAAACAAGAAGAAGTTTCTACGAGTTGTTACATATAATTTGTAAGTTCACTATCATGTGTCATGCAATGTTTTCTTCTTTTTAAGTGTAGTAATGAAGTTGCAGGGTTAAATCCCTTAAAAAGCGCTCCTATACTTAAAGTCCTCATTTGCTTTCTAAGTTATAGACAACAGTTTCTGTGAGAGATCAACATATTTTCTATGATTTATTCCTCATAATCATAATTCCTCTAAGTTACAGATAATAGTTTCTGTGAGAGATCAACATATTTTCATTAACTTCACTTTCAAACTTTCCTCATTCATCATTTATATTTAGCAACAAATGGCATTATGAGAATTTCTAATTATACATGTATTAAGAGTCTAAGGGAAAGTTTTCCAAGTCCTTCATTTGGTAATCTAATAAACAATAAGTGACAGTAAATAATCTTTATTAATGTCTTAAGCATAATTTCCCTACAACCATGAAATTAGTTTCTTAAGGAACAACAGGTTGTAATCTTTCCTTTTATCAATAAAGAATTCAAAGCTTTTTCCATTCATGTTCTTATATGATGTATATCGTATTTTGAATTCTATGATATGTTTAATTAACAGATCTTTATTGTATGCTTTGATGGGTTTCTGTCTCGGCTTGTGTGCAGGTACTTTCCAAGCGAGTTAAGACGGAAAGGAGTGGCAAAATCGGTCAAGGGAGAGAGGGAGGAAGCGGAAGATACAGGTTGGTTTCTCTTCTTGTTTATCTTATCTGTTGATTAAATAAAAGGTAGCGAATTACTTTGTATGTTGTTTCTAGACTAGATACTAAGTCTAGAGGGTTAGGCATTTGTTAAAACACTAAATTTTCCCAAAAATGAATTGGCAACTCCGCTGGGGACATCTTAGCCCTTTTAGTAGCTTATCCACCTCATTAGACACCTTGACATACTTTACTTGTTGTAATTCAGCCTTTTGCATTGAATTTTGGTCAAAATTTGAGGTTAGATGACTCTTGAGTGGCCTCACAGGAATCAATGTAGGCTAGCCTTAGAGACAGTGCTATGCAGCGCAGTTAGGCCTTCTTTGACCTGCGCTGATTTACCTTGGAATATTTGTATCAATGCAGTTTGGCCCTCTTTGGCCTGCGCTGATCAATGCAGATAGGCCCTCTTTGACCTGTGCTGGTCAATCTTGAAATCACTGAAATCGGCGTAGGCTTTAGTGAGAGACAATGCTCTGCAGCGCAGTTAGCTCCTCTTTGACCTGCACTGATCAACCTTAGGTTAAATTCCCACCTTTGGATTGAGTTTTTGCCAAAATTCTTTTGATTGCTTGCTTGTTGAATATTAATAATGTCTTATCTCTTAAAATAGTTTTTTCATCTCCTTAATCTATCCCTAATTTGATTTGATTGATTAATGTTTCTTTAATGTTTTCTTTGTCATTATCAGTCTATAGTCAAAGTTAGAATATATAGTTGATTTATCTTGTCGAAAGAAAGTGTCGTAAAATCGTCTTTTCTTTCGAAAGTTGAATTGTCATGAAGTCTTCATTCATGAAAGATCGATTGATTGATGTGTGCGTTTGATTTGTATTTTAATTTAAAGTGTCAAAAATAATCATTTCTTTAAAATTGGAAGTGTCGTATAGTCTTCCTTTCCATTTAAAAGAAATTGTCACAAATCATCATTTTTTATGAAAAAAGTTCTGAATCATTTGTGCATTAGTTTTTCTTATTGCATCATTCACATTAAGAGAAACTGAAAAGAAAAACATGCAATTTGCATTTTGTAGTTTGTGAATGCTTGAAAGGAATAGTTTAGGGAATTGCATTAGTTTGTGCTCTTTGTTGCTTGTTCAAAAAGTACTTGTATCTCTATCCCTCATAGCTAGGATTTTCATTGCTGAAAATAAATGGAAAGAGTGCTTCTCATTCTAGTTGCATTCTTAGGAATATCGAAAAACATCTCGTGGTGAACCCTCAAAGGAAAATTTTAAGCAAGATCAACCTAAAATTTACATCAATTAATCTAATAACGCATTGGAACTTAAAGAAAACATCTAGAGGTCTAGGCTAGAGACGTGTTCAGGCGTCTTTAAACCTAGTGGTTGTCATTTTCATTGAGGTTGGGTGATTCCTCCTATCTGATTCGATATGCGCTAGTACAGACTTGTGCTCCCTGTACTGTCGAGTATATGGTGGGAGACCCCAATAGGTTGAAATCCTTTATCCCTAGGAAGTTGAGTCTGCTGCCTTACCAATCGCAACGCACCGAACACAACATTCAGGAAGATTGATTGTCGTATGTAAAGTCCTTGGTCATTTCTCTTTCATTTATCACCAAGGTGTATATTGCAGTTTTGCGATTTGCCTGGTAAACCCTCTTGTCTAGAATCTCTAGAGCAGTCACTTTCATTCATTTTCGACTCTTTAAAAGTAAAAGGATCATCTTAGCACTTGTCCTTTCAGGCTCATTAAACATCGAAGGTGACTAGAGTCATCTTTTGTTTTTTCTCAACTCTTTAAAAATGAAAAAGTGAAGTTGTGTTCCAGTGTCATAAAAATTGATTGACCGCAGATAACATCCTCCTCGCTTGCTCCTTAGTTTATCTTAGGTTGAAACATATGGTGAAAAACCCAGAGTTCACTGATCAAGGAATTCCTTTTGATGGGAATCCTAGTCCTTTTCCTCCTTTCGGAAATATTGGTGCTCCTTACATGGCTACATTATCCCTACCGTGATTTACCATTGGCTTGCCAGTATGGTTGTTTTCAACCTCCTTGGTTCAAAATGTTGTGATTTCTCCGCAATCGAGTACACCTCCAACTGGACAAAATCAACCTCCAGTTGATCCTAAAGTTGACCCTTTTCCTTCTTCCTCAGTTGTTTCTTCCTCCCCTTCTTCCTCTTCACCTGGTGAAAGTATTGGTACTAGTAACCACGTGGCTAAGAAGAAGAAGAAAGGGAAGAAGAAGAAGAAGAAGAAGAAGAAGAAGAAGCAAATTCAGCAGAGGGGAAACCAAGCAACCATTGTTTTGAATGCAACATATGATGAGAAACCACTCGTCAAGCCTCACAAAGTTCGATATCCATGCAAACTTTGTGCAGGAGACCATCTTCTTCGAAATTGTCCTGATATTCCTCAAATCTTAGAAGAATGGTCTTCTCATTCACATCATCCTGTCTCATCAACTTCTAGAGATCATGTTGGTGACACACCATCAACTAATGCTAGTAAAGTTCATGGAAAGAAGGGTGAAGTTAAGTTTCCATGTAGGTTATGTGAAGGGAATCACCCCATTCACCTTTTTCCCTATCTGGATGAAGCCAAAAAAGTGTTGGATAATCGTCCTGCTTCACCGCAGCGGCTTCCATCTGGTTATAGGAAACTTTCCCTAAATCCTTCACTAGTTGATTAATTGTCTCACCCCATTCAACTGTCGGTCAAACCCACTCTCTCTGAAAGTGAATCCTATGAGTCTATACTCGACCCAAATCAACAGGTTGAGGTAATAGTTGACTTGATTTCACCTTCAGTAAATCACACCTTTCCCGAAGAGAGTGAATATGATACCACTCAAGTTCTTTTTGTTTCTTCAGATTCAAATGAGCTTGGAGGCAATCCGCTTGTTCCATCAAGATAGGAGGAAAATCCTCCAGTTCTTGTAACTCAAGGGGTTAACCCTCCCATTTCTATGGTACCCCCTCCAAGTAGTCTAGTCACTTCCTTTGATTGGAATCGACTAGCAGGATTCCGCCTTCCTTATTATGTGCCTTTCCAGATCATAGTACAAGTTTGTAATATGATTGTATCTGGCACTATTATACATGAAGGTGCATCAGTGAGTATCCTTTCCTCAACTACTTGGCAAGCGCTCGGTTCACCGCCACTTGTGCCAGTTACCCAAAATCTGTTGGGTTTTAACAGAGGAACCAGTCAACCATTAGGGATCCTCCCTCAGTTACCTATTACTTTGGGAGGAAAAATAATTTATCTAAATGTGATGGTAGTCCCCAGCCCTTTAGATTACAATTTACTTCTAGGGCACGACTATGTTTATGACATGGGAGCTATTTTTTCAACACTCTTTTGAGTGATTTTTTTCCCGCATGAAGGTAGAATTATCACCGTTGACCAGCTTTCATTTCCCAGTCCAAATATGGCTCCTAGTCAACCATCTTCCCTAAATGGTCCTTTTGTACCAATGGTATCATCCCCACCACAGGTTAATTATGTGGCAACCTGTTCCATACCTACATCAACTGACGATCAATACAGTGATGTTGTACAACATGTATTGGGGGCATTGGAACCAGATCTCTCCTTCATGACCTCTTACGAGTTGTGATCAAGGGTATGAGGATAGTTCCTTGTATTGTGTCAACCTAGTTAAAAAATGAAACAAAGAATATGAGGATAGTTCCTTGTCTTGTGTCAACCTCGTTAAAAAATGAAACACAGAATTCGAGGATAGTTCCTTGTCTTGTGTCAACCTCATTAAAAAATGAAACAGGCCCACGAGGATAGTTTCTGGTCTCGTGTGAACCTTGTTAAAAAATTAAACAAAGGATATGAGGATAATTCTTTTACTGTGTCAACCTCGTTAAAAAATGAAATAGGTCCACGAGGATAGTTCCTTGTCTTGTTTCAACCTCATTAAAAAATGAACCCAAGGGTACGAGGATAATTCTTTTAATGTGTAAACCTTGTTAAAAAATGTAACAAGTCCATGAGGATAGTTCCTGGTCTTGTGTCAACCTCGTTAAAAAATGAAACAAAGAATCTTAGTAGAGTTGCTTGTCTTGTGTCAAGCTCATTAAAAAATGAAACAAGGTCCCCTGGAGCAAAGTTCCAAGTCGAGTCTTTGAGTAGATCTCGTAAAATTATAGTCGATTCTTTCACTTGATCTCGTAAAAGAACCTTCATTCCATCCACCTAATAGCCACGAGTAGTCTACTTAGGTGAATGTAAAGAAGCTTGGGGGGCATGCACCTAGTGGTAAAGTTAAGTTTCCCTGTAGGTTATGTGAAGGGAATCACCCAATTCACCTTTGTCCCTATCTGGATGAAGCTAAAAAGGTGTTGGATAACCGTCCTGCTTCACCGCAGTGACTTCCATCTGGTTACCAGAGACTCTCCCTTTCATCATGCTGGGGGCATGTAAACCAATCTCAAGCATAGTTTTTTCGTTTCAAGCTTGTGTAAAAATGAAACTGAATCCAAGCATAGTTTTTCGTTTCAAGCTTGTATAAACATGAAACTGAATCCAATCATAGTTCCCTATGGTTCAAGCTTGTGTAAAAATGAACCCATTTCCTTTATTAACCCTCGTGATTTCCATTCTATCATCCTTTTTCGTCGGATGAGACTTGGTTGTTTTCATCCCATCACCACCATCTCTTTGGCCGATCATACGCTTTCACTTGGTTGTTTTACCCTTTTTGAGGGACAATTGCAATGAGTGGTCTTATTAGCCAGCCTCTTCACATAAATCAACATGTTTTTAGAAGTTCCAACATCACCGGAACCAATTGCTACCCTAGACACCACTCGTTCCTCAAATTGGAGTCCTTTTTAGGCTCTTTTCAGACTCTCTAAATATGAGAAGATTGTCGAGCGCTTGTCCTTTCTAGCTCGTTAACGGATTGGAAACGATATCTCTCTTGTATTATTTTACGCTTTTTTAGACTTGAGAGATTAACTTACGAACCCTTTTCAAAATCCCTAAACATGAAAAGGATCGAGTTATTTTTGTCGTTAAACTCGTTTAAAAACATCAAATAGCGACAAATTTGTCCATCTAGACAAAACCAATTTTCACCTTTGCTAGACTCGTTAAAACATCAAATAGTGATGGATTCATCCGAAGGGTGGAATTATATATGCTATCCTCCTCAAGCTTGATAAAAAAATAAAGAGGTACTGGTCAGAAATGATTGGGGAAAATGGGAAAAAGCCGAGAATACTTTATGGTAGCTAGTCTCTCTTGAACATGACACTTTCATCTCATCGCTATGACTATGTGGGTTGGGTCATTGAACTTGATGGTTATCACACCATTGGTATATCATACCATCCATCACTTTGTTTTGGGTCAATGCTACCAATTCACTTCAGTGTCGTCGATATGTTCAAGAGAAGTCATCCTTTACAATACAGTAATCCTTCATTTCCATGTCCACCATTCCTGAACCTTGTGTCGTTAGTTGATGTTTCATCTCCAAAATCATTTACCTCATTTCGTGTTGTTGATGTGGGATACATCAAGGCCCTCCTGCGATGAGTCGCTTCTTGTCGACATCAACACATCATCCAAGAAATTGACTTAGAAACACCCCTTCAGTACTTGGAGGCTTGCATACTTCAATGGTAGGTTTCTCGCTTCCGACGATAGGTTGACATCACCGGCCTTCGACCGAAAGACTTCATATGGTGTTCGACATCAAATCATTTATTCACACCATGCGAAATGTACTGTAGTACCTTGAGGGTCATTATCATTATCGGTGATTCCTCTTGCTTCTGTTAACGGCTTACATCATTGGCTGTTAATCAGAGATGTATCTCCATGTTTGACCTCAGATCATCTATTCACATGGTTAGACTTGTACATCGAGTGAAGATTGAATGAGATTGAAGACCCCGAATCTAGTTTCATCCATCCGGGCTGCGATATATTTTCAGGAGTACTATATCAAATGTACAAATGGTCTTACATTCATGGGTCTATATCTGTAGATGACTATATTTGTACATGTAATGAAAGTTTATAAGCTGAGCATGGGTATGCCTTCCCTCAGCTAGTTCATGAGAAGAAATCAAATTATCATGATATTTGTATTGTAACTGATGTAGGTCCCCTTCCACTTCGAAACCTTCTCTCCAAATGGTAAAGCATCTCACTCGACATGTTTATTTTTGACTTCATGCTTTAGGGGGCAACTGTTACATGTCAATTTGGGCACATCAATCCCGACTTCCAGATCCGTATTATTAGGGTCCATCAAGCCTTAATCAATTGTTTTCATTCCCTAATGAGGTCAACCTAGATCATGCTTGCCTCCCAAGAGTTTCCATGATACCATTAATCCAAAAAATGCCCTTAAGGAGATCAACGCAAGTAGCCTTCGATCAGGCTGCATTGCAATGCAAAAACTGCACTGACTGGGTGCACTGCAGTGCACTTGGCCTTTGTTTCACCTGCGCTGAGCGATATTCATCGAATTTTTTAAATGAATCCATTGGATTCGTCATCCAATGGATACTTCTGTAAGTTTCCAGGTTGACTGAGCTCGCATTTGGATGAGGAAGAGGTGAATGAACCTCAATCTATTATCCCTTCATGGAACCACCTCCCAATTCTGGTAGAGCATTCATGAGGGCCATTAATGGCTTAACCTCCTCCATTCAGCTATAAACTGATCAAGCATTCAAAGGCTAGTCTAGGTTGGAATTTCTTGAGCTAAGGAAATGCTGTTTGAATGAGATTAGTAAGAGCATTGTAATGATGTCGAATTATTGCTTCATGAGGAGAGAAGGGATCGAAACTGGAAGGAAGACACTGAATCAAGCATGAACATTCATGGGTTGTAATCTTTCCTTTTATCAATAAAGAATTCAAATATTTTTACATTCATGTTCATATATGATGTATGTTGTGGAGGCAAATCCCCTGTGCGGACAGAGGCGATCCCACTAGCCTAAATGGGGTCTAGCAACAATAAAACAATGCTAACATGCAGGTTCCTAATTGAAAAGTAAAGACTGATGATGAGGGCCTACCTCGAATCCAATGCTAGTATTTGTAGAAGAGTCATCGCTCTCGTTATTTCGCTCCAGTTGGTCACTATCCCCATGATCCTCGTGAACGAACACCTGCACATGCAAAGAACAACACAAATACAAGCATAAAAACCAAGAAATGCAACTATATATCAGTCAGAAAGGATATAACTCAAACATCATTATAAGGACAATAAGAGTGGAACCATAATGATAGTCGTCTATTATTATTGATAAACAAAGAAGAATACAACCAAGTTCTGACGTCAAATCCTCCTTTGGCTGAGTGATCAACAGCACATGCCTTGCAAAGTTTGTTGGGAATGGGGAACAAGCCTCTCTCTCCTTGGTTACTTGGACAAAGATCTCCTCATTAAAGATATAGCCTTATGGGGATGAACAAGGCCTCTTGTAGTATGAGCTTAGAAATTCTTAGACTTTGGGACTTAGAATTCGGAGCTTGAAGAGTAGAATTACTAACTAGCTTGTCAAAGGCAAAAGGACAAGCTTATATAGAGAGAGGAGAAGGAGATAGGATCATCCACAAGATTCATGGGATTGCCCTTATCATTAGGAAGTTTCCATGAGAGGTGGAGAACTACTTCCCTTCTATGGAGATTCGCAGCCCAACTGAACTAACTCAAACTGGAATCAGTTCATGAATAGGTTAGGAGGAACCTTCGCAAGTTGGTTTGTTAAAAACTTTACCCAACTGGGTTGGCGCTAGTGCGACTCTGAGACAGAGGGCCAGCTGGCGTGCCCTCTTTGGAGGATTTCCCCCATTGGCGCGAGTGATACACTGAGGAACAACGCCAACGGAAAAAGGGCTATTTTTATGGGTATTTTGCAGAAGGTGTCTTCAGGGCATATGAAGTACATACTCAAGGGGATACAATGCAGGTGTTTTTAGGTTATTTCACTTTTCACAGGTCCCGGAATAAATCCTCCAATGTGCGGGAGAAAGGGTAACAGGGACGGTGACAAATTACTGTGTAACAATGTATATCGTATTCTAAATTCTATGATATGTTTAATTAACAGATCTTTATTGTATGCTTTGATGGGTTTCTATCTCGGCTTGTGTGCAGGTACTTTCCAAGCGAGTTAAGTACGGAAAGGAGCGGCACAATCGGGCAAGGGAGAGAGGGAGCAAGTGTATGCTACAGGTTGGTTTCTCTTTTTGTTTCTCTTATCTGTTGATTAAAGAAAAGGTAGCGAATTACTTTGTATGTTGTTTCTAGACTAGCTACTAAGTCTAGAGGGTTAGGCATTTGTTAAAACACTAAATTTGCCCAAAAACAATGCCTTGTTAGGGGGGAGCATCCTTTAACCAAATGGGAAGAAGTTGATAAGCTTGTGGGTGCATTTTATGCTATTTGGAAATAATGTGACTCTTTCTCTAATTAGTAGGATATAATACTAGACCTTGAATTGGCATTCCCTTTTCAAGGGGAACCTTGGCTTAAATGGACATGTCCCATTGAAGGGAAATCTACTTTCATGTCTTATGTTCAATCCTCAAGGAGGTTCTTTAACCAAAGCGAAGAGATGTTAAATGAGTTTGTGGGTGAGTTGTGTGTGACTCAAATAAGGAAGCTCTTGATCCCTTATTTGGGAGGTGATGTTACTAAATGTTGAATTGGCATTCCCCTTTAAAGGGGAGTGTTGTTTCAAATGGATGTGCAATCTCATTGAAGTAAATCTACTTTCATATGTAATGTTTAATCCTTAAGAGATCCTTTGACCAAAGCTAGGATAGGTTGAATAAACCCATGGGTGAAATATATGCAATTGGAATAAGGATGCTCTTTGTCCCTAATTGGGTGGTGAATGTACAAAACCTTGAGTTTTCATTCCCCTTTAAAGGAGAATGTTAGTCCAAGTGGACATGTCATCCCATTGAAAGTAGGTATACTTTCATATGTCATTTTCAATCCTTGTGGATGTTCTTTAATCAAAGTGGGGATCTAAGGTCAAATAAGCCTGCAAATACATTGTTTATAATTGGAATAAGATGGCTCTTGATTTCCAATTGGAGAATGACAGTACTAAACCTTGAATGCATAACCCCCTTTAAAAGGGGGGTATTATCTCAAGTGGATATGTTGTCTCACTAGAGGAAAATTGGCTATCATGCCTCATGTTGTAAAGTCATCATGTCATATTAGTGAAATATTATAACAAATTTTGTTAAAGGTACCTAAATCATGGTTATTTGAGCTATGTTCCATCAATTAACCGATGAGATTTTTCCAATAATGGCCCTAGTTTAGTTCCTAGTGGATGTTTCTCTTCCATCTTACCGAGGATCCTCATAGTTACTTGTTTGAAAAGTGATCATCCATGATCTCCAACATGGAGTTCCATCTTGATAGATAAAAATAGATTTGAATAGTGGTTTAGAAGGGTTTGAGGGGAAAATGCTTCAACTCTGGCTAAGAAATAAGGGGTGTTGATATGTACATACATGCATACATACATACACATATAAGAAAAGGTATTTAAAGCATATGCTCTTAATAGTGCATAAGCTAGTAGATGATTTGGTTTTATTGCCTTCATTTGGATGATTCACAACTTTAGGAGGTCTCGAGTTCAATCCCAAGTGTCAATTCATATCAATACTTATGCTAACTTGGGGTTCCAACAAGGTGGTCGTTCCCTAGCTCAATAGAAAGGCCCACAATTCATAGAATGGTACAGTCCCCCAAGTGCTTGTCAGTAGGTCATCAATGGTAGGTTAAGCGATGTAGACCAAGCAATAAGGGTAGGTTGAACTTTTGTTTGGAAATAAAAGAATGCTTCCAATATTCGCTCATGACATGTTAGTCAAGATTTATAACTAATTTTATTAAAAGTAGTTATATCATAAAAAAGAATTTTATAAAACTTTATTCCTTACAAAAAAAATAAAAAAATCCTATTAACATTCCCTTCAATTAATTAAACTCTTTTCATAATTAAAAAGGCCAATTTTAAAACCTCAAAAATTCCCAATTTATATACACTTCAATAAGCCATACATCTATGAAAAATTATCCCAAATGATTTAAATTACAACGCCTTATAACAATTACTAAAATACAATGTGATATAAATAAAATGCTATACATATAAAAGAATAATAAACAAGGGCAATAGTTGCAAAGTAGTTAATCCCTGCCTTTTAAATTAGTACAATAAATTCGGCCTTTAAATTTAAGGGTTATAAGGTTACCTATTTTGTATTATTTGTATTAGTGTAACTATTATTATATTGTGATCCACATATTTTTCATGAGCTTTTCCTTTGTACAATTATTTGCATAATGCATGATCTTTTTACCCTACTAACTATATATAATTAAACTGTTTTCTTTTGTGGTTCAATATTTACATTAAATAATAACCTTTCATGATGGTTTTTGTTGAATATAATTCGATGTTAAATGACATTTATGGTGCAGAAGGGGACCACGGGGAAGTACTTAGTGTTAGAATTTTTTGTAAATGCCATATAATTCCCTGTCTCGTGAGTGTTGCTAGTCAACGACCATCAAAAAATTTAAATGATGCATTATGAGTTCCTCCCGGGGAATTAGTTATGCGGTCACATTATGTCAAATGCTCAACCGCAGTGACTTAGTGATAATGTTCACCAAAATATATTTTTGTTCACAAGATAAAATAAGATAATTTTTCTTTTTGTCAATGCCACGATGCTTCGTATTGTAGATTTTTCTTTGATATAATGTGGTTTTTTTAATATATGGTTTTTTAAAAGGTGTGCAGAGGCAAGAATATGTATGGAGGTGTAGAAGTGGAGATGTGTGCAGAAGGGGAACATGGGAGATGGAAAGTAGTTTAACATGATTGTTAAATGACATATAAATCCTTGTCTCATGAGTCTTGTTAGTCAACGATCGTCATAAATTTTAAAGGATGCATTATGACTTCCTCCCAAGGAATTAGTTTCCTGTAATTCCCCAATCACACGTGTGAAGTATTTGGTCAAGCTAACTTGGTCAATGTTGAGATGCTTTAGATGGTGTACACATGAATATGTACAGAGGTGCAAAAGTGGAGGTGTGCTAAAGGGGAACATGTGTAAGGGAAAATAATTAAGTGTTAGACTCTGTTAAATGACATATAAATCTTTGTCTTGTAATTTCTATTAGTTAGTGATCATCCACAATTTTAAATGATGCATTATCAAGTTCATATCAGGGAATTACTTCCACGGTGGCATTCTATCAAGCCTTCATCTAGGTTGACTTGGTCAATGGTGGGATGCCTCAGATGGTAGATATCGTGTGCTTGATTTGTCGCAAGTCCTGCTAGTCAACAACGCCCCACAATTTTAAACGATGCATTATCGAGTTTGTCCCAATGAATTACTTCCACACTCACCTTCTTTCAAAAGTGTTTGGTTGGGTTGACTTGGTCAATCACAGGATGCCTTAGATGATAGATATCATGACCTTGATTTCTAAAATCATGTCTTTACATAAGCAACACGATGCAAACATATATGATTATCATATTTGTAAACACAATAGTTAGCACGCAAGTAGTGTGCACAAGTCTAAAGTGTGGGGAACAATGATGCGTGAAAATTAGGGATGTGCGAAAAATTAGGAAATAGTAAAATTCAGGTCCATTATGTATACATTAATAAAATCAGACACAACAACCAATAGAGCCATAGAAGTAATAACTCAAATCATATTTAAACTCAATAATATGCATGGAACACAAATGTGAGACATAAAACTCTTGTCAAATGTTTATATTCGTATTGATCAACAAATAACATATAAGCTAAGAGTAGTGCTTGGAAAAATCATAGTTAATTAATACTTTTGTTCACAGTCATAGGCTTCAGAGCCATAGAACATTTGATACAAAATGCCATGTCAAAATTATTTGCATCATTCGTGAGCATAGTCATAATATACAAACTAGACTAGAATATATTGTAACAGAGTAATCAAGGATGTCAAATCTTTTTGATGTGACAAGGATATTGTCCATCGAAATTGTAAAGGTTCTAGTTATTAAAAATCCACGTAATAGGAAAATGGTCGTTGAGATATTTTGTTTGTATTTTGAAAATGATATTTGTAGAAGTTTTGGGAAGAAGACTAGAAGAAGATCCTTTTGAAGGGGGCAATCTACCTTTCCATTTGCAGCCTTGATTGTACATTGCAAATTGTGTTCATAAGAAAATTACTTTTTGTCATCATAGTTTGTGCAACAAAGCATGTTATGTACTAGACAATCCACTATTCTAATTAGTTGTTTATGCCCGTTGCAGAATGGTTTATATGGCAGGTAAAGTATATAAGCTAGTTTGAGGATTCCAGTAATCTGCAGTAGTTTGCTTGTGAATAGACATACAATTTGGTTAGATTTGTGGTACACAAATAATGTAAGGAAACGTAAAAAGAGCAATTGAAAGATCAAATAGTTGCAAAAATAATAGAAGAAAGATTATACAAAGTTAAATTACAATTGAAAACTTATCTAGTCATTTGTTTTTGATAGAATCTGTAAATAAGATTTAAGGTTATAAAAAGTCAAGATGCAAAGCATATAGTCCCCGCCTTTTAAATTAGTATAGGAAATTCATCCTTTTAAATTTAAGGGTTATAAGGTTACTTATTTTGTATTATTTGTATTAATGTAACTATTGTTTATTAGATTGTGATCCACATATTTTTCATGAGCTTGTCCTTTTAGAATTATGTGCATAGTGCATTATATTTTTACCCGTTGGCTATATATAATTAAACTGCTTTCATTTGTGGTTCAATATTTATGTTAAATCACAACCTTCCCCGATGGATTTTGTTGAATATAATTTGATGTTAAATTACATTCGTGGTGCGGAAGGGGAACATGGGTAAGTATTTGGTGTTATATTTTATGTTAAATGACATACAATTCCCCGTCTCATGAGTGTCGTTGGTGGGTGGCCATCAACAATTTTAAATGATGCATTATGAGTTACTCCCAAGGAATTAGTTCTATGGTCACATTATGTTGAATGCTTTGTTGTGGTGACTTGGTGATAATGTTCACCAAACTATCTTTTCATTCACAAGATAAAATAATATATTTTTTCCTTTTATCAATGCCAAGATGCTTTGTATTGTAAATTGTGCTTTGAATACTTAATATAACGTGGGTTTTTTAATATATGGTTTTATAAAAAGTTTGTAGAGCTAATAATATGTACGGAAGTGCATAAGTGGAGATGTGTGTGGAAGGGGAAAATGGGGGAGGGAAAGTAGTTTAACATGACTATTAAATGACATATAAATCCTTGTCTTATGAGTCTCAATCGTCAATAATCATCAACAATTTAAAGGATGCATTATGAATTTGTCCCAGGGAACTAGTTATGTGTAATTCCCCAGCCATGTTATGTGAAGTTTTTGGTCGGGTTGACTTATTCAATGCCAGGATGTTTCAGATGATGTACAAAGGGAGAAATATGTACAGAGTGTAACACCCTCCTCCCACATTTACCCAATCTAACAGATCCACTAGCTTAAAAATGTGACAAGAGGCTACTATGATGTGATTCAACACCCCATGTACAGTTAAGGAAGTGGAACTAACACAATGAAACCAAATTGACCTTCCACACATGCTACAAAATCCTCAGGAGACAACCAACCCTTTCAGGTGACCAACCCCTGAGACAACTTGACATTTTACTGATGTAGACCCTCAACCGCTTCCATGACAATCCATGCATACGACTGAGGCCTTCTAGTCACTCCCACAACAAGGCATGCCAGTGACTAGGGACTTTTTAAAGCAATTTTGAGCCAACGACCCCATATTTTGAGCCACTTTTTCAGGGCTAGGTCTCAGGCCACTATCCAAAACTTCATGAAACCTTCAGAAATGATAAATAACATTGAAACAAGGTTACTAATGCAAACATTTGATAAAGGACATGACTATAACCCTTCTAACCATGACATGCATTTCATCAAACATGTCACAAATATGTAAACTACAAGTCACAACAACATATCTGAGCATAGGGGTCTCATACTTATCTTATATTCGTAAGGAAGCATTGGTGCCTTATCAGAATAGTTCCATTATCATCTGTTAGGTCATATATTCATTGTACATTCATTTGCAATCAAAACATGATGAGACCCATACATCAAGTACGTCATAAAGCATACTCATAACTAACATATAACCAATAGAAATAACAAGGACATAACAGCCATAAAAGCCACGTATGAACCAGTACATTTACACATGAAATACCAAGGAGAAAGAGCTCTTATTAATGAATGCATAGGCCAACCAGGTTTGGGACTTCCACGAACCACCAAATTATAGATTGGTTGAACCAAATATTTCTTCTAGTCAATCATCCCTATGCCATATTCCAAGCATGAATGTGGCACTCATAACAAAACCATTCTAGGTCTCCTCAGGCTTTACCACAATCCTCATCGGATCACTAGGCCCTAAAAAAACATGGATGCCTCTGTATCTCTCCACCTACATTGTGAGGAATTTTCCTGTCTCCTAGTCTCTAGGATTTACAATATATTCCACCATTCAACGGTCGAGGATTCCTAGGCCTAATCAAGACTCCACCCTCCATGATTTACCATATATCCTACCATTTGCTGGCCGAGGATTCCCAAGCATGATCAAGGGTACACACCTCTATGCTTTACCGTATATCCTACCATTCACCAATCAAGGATTCCTAGTCCCACTAAGGTACACAAAATCTAGCTTTACCACAATCCAAGCTTCTTCGTTCCAGGGATTCCTAGGCCTTATGTTCTTTCTTTTAGACACCACTTTACTTAGTTTTGAAACCATTCGAAAATCCAGCCTAACAAAGTAAAAGAGAACCCATCACACCATGGCTATCCATAAATGGAAAGGAAATTTTGAAAACATTTCTCACACCTAGAAAAACCCATGCCCATAACAACAAGAGAACCAAGAACACACATGCATAACCATGCATGCTAAAACTAGCAACAAAATCATACATACAACTCGATACTTCCAAGATATCTTGTTGTAGCTGCTTGATCCTGCTCTTCCTTTCTTGATCTTTGCTTCCCCTTGCCTTCTTTGATTTCCTTGATCAAATGATGAAGTGCTCCAAGAAATATCTAAGTGTCCAAGAGTGAGAGAGAGAGAATAGAAAGAGAGCTCCAAAACTGAACTAACAAAAGATTGTGAACTAATCCTTAGAGGCCTTTTTATTACTGAGGCCTCTATTTTCTTCATTTTCCTCCTCACATGCAACCTGTGACATTTCACCTTCCTTTTCTCCTAATTTCCTTTATTTTTATAAATAAAATTCCAATTAATGCCCCTTTGACTTTTCAAATCCTTTTCCATTTCCTTTGCCAATTTCCTTAGCCATAATAAACCAATTGAACACCCACACTAGGATGTCTTGCCCAACATTCATCTTGGAATAAGTGTCTCATAACCTTGGTTATTATTTTACCTTTATTAACTTTATTTACATGGAATTTTGACCAGGGTTGTTACAAAACCCTCCCCCTTGGGGGAACAATGTCCTCAGTGTTCAATAACACCTACAATGAGACAAGACCACTGAAATAAAAAATACTTCCCATGGAGCTTTATAACTTAGCTCGATGTAGTATTTACAATGAACAAACTACTGAAAATCAAACCAACATGACAACCATAATGCTTATTGGAGCTTTATAACACAACTCATGGTGGTACTTACATCCATATACATATATACATATACCAAAACATCACACCAAAACATATGCCAAAAAATTCACTCAACCAATGAATAGAGAAGGATACATAGCCAACATTTGATCTTCCATCTCCCATGTAGATTAATTGGGCCCAAAGTGCTTCCACTGCACTTTAACCTACTTGATTGCATGGTTCTGGAGCATGAGCATCTTTCTCTACAAAATACACTGAGGTTCTGACTGAAATTATCCTTCTGGCTCCACTTGCAATATAGACTTTTCAAGCACATGATCAACATCTTTAGCATACTTCTTAAGCAATGACACATGGAAAACATAATGGAATTTCACTGTCAAAGGTAATGCAAGTCGATATGCTACTGGTCCAATCCTTTCAAGAATCTTGAAAGGTCCACAAAACTGAGTTTCCAGCTTGGCACATTATCCAATCCTCAAGGAGATCTTCTTGGGATTGATGTGAAAGTACACTTGTTCCCCAACCATGAACTCCTTAGACAACTTGTTTTGATCTGCATAACTTTTCTACCTGTCTTGTGCCACCTTTAAATTCTTCTTGATTACTTGCATTCTCGTTCTATTTCTGCCAACATGTTCATTCCTATCAGCACCCTATTCATTGGATCACTCCAACTGATAGGAGTAGTACAATTCCACCCATACAATGCCTCAAATGGACTCATCTTCAGTGACTCCTGATACCCATTGTTGTAAGAAAACTCAACCAAAAAAATGTACTCCTCCTGTCTCCTCTACTAATGCATCACATACATTCTTAACATGTCCTCCAAAATCTTGTTGACCCTCTCTTTCTGTCCATCTATCTGTGGATGATAAGTTGTGCTGAAGGCCAAATCTGTACCCATACTTGCAAACAACTCTTTCCAAAACTTGGAAGTGAACTTAGCATCCTTGTTTGACACAATTTTCCCTAGAACACCATGCAACCTCACTACATCTCTGATGAAAAATTGTGTTAAATCATTAGCTGAATACGTAGACTTCACTGGAATGAAGTGCACTACCTTTGTTAACATTTCTACCACAACTATGATGGAATCATGTTGTCTAGATGTCCTCAGCAAACCTGTGATGAATTCCATGGAAATGACCGCCCATTTCCACTCTAGAATCAGAATCAACTGTAGTAGTCCACCCAGATGCCTACACTTTGCCTTTACCAGCTGACAGTCCAAGCACCTAGCCACAAATTATGCCACTTTTTTCTTCAAATTCGGCCAATAATAAAACTTCTTCACTGTTGTCAATATTTTTTGATATCCTGGGTAACCTGAATATGACTTAGTATGAAATTCCCTTAAGATAATCTTCTTGAGCTCATTGTTGTTCGACACATATATCATGTCCCTAAATCTGATCAAACCATCTGTTGTGAGACAATAGTCTACATCTTGATCACCTGTACCATGTTGTAACCTATGCCTAAGCTCATGTACCTATGATCATGTTGTCCTGCTTGTAAGATCCGATCATGTAAGTCTATCCCATAGGAGCTCATAGTTGTTATATGATTCACCTATACTCTCCTGGTAAGAGCATCTGCAACCCTGTTCTCATTACCTTTGATGTACCTGATCTCAAAGTCGAACTCACTAATCGTGTCCAACCACCTAGCTTGTCTAGCATTCAGATTCAATTGGTAAAATAGATACCTCAATCCATTGTGATCATTCATCAATAAAAACCTCCTGCCAAGAAGATAATGTCTCCACATCTTCAATCCATGAATGATCACTGCCAACTCAAGGTCATGTGTCGGATAAATATGCCTGTGCTCATTTAGTTTCCCTGACTCATAACACACTACCTGTCCTTCTTGCATTAAGACTCCACGAAGTCCTCTCTTGCGGGAATCTATGCATACCACAAACTCTTTGCCCAGATCTACAATCTTTAGAACCGGATAATTCGTCAACAACTACTTTAACTACTCAAAACTTGATGCACATTCCTCTGTCCATTCAAATTTCTTACCTTGCCTCTAAAGTGACGTAATAGGATATGCAATCTGAGAGAAGTTCCTGATGAAACTCCTATAATAACCTGCTAACCCCATAAAAGATATCACCTCTTCCTCATTTCTAGGAGCTTCCTACTCCATGATAACTCTTATCTTCTTTGGATCCACTACTATACCTTCCTTCGAGACCACGTTCCCCAAGCAATGTACCTCTATCTAAAAGAAATTGTAGTTCCTAAGCTTAGAATAGAACTGATGCTCTCTCATCAATCTCAAAATTGTTGCTAAATGTTTGACATCTTCTTCCTCATTCTTAGAATATATCAATATATCATCAATGAACACAATAACAAACTTATCCAAATAAGGATGCAACACACTATTCATCAAGCACATAAAAATAGTTGGAGAATTAGTCAAAGAAACCAAATGGAGCTATAACAAACTCATAATGCCCATACTTGGTTTGGAAAGTAGTCTTGTAAATGTCCTCTTCTTTGATGCGTACTTGACGATATTTGGATCTCAGATCAATCTCCGAGAACACTATTGCTCCCTTCAACTGATCAAACAAGTCATCAATCCTCAGCAGTGGATACATGTTCTTGATAGTGACCTTGTTCAACTACCTGTAATCAATGCACAACCTAAGTGTACCATCCTTCTTCTTCATGAACAATATTGGTGAACCCCAAGGTGATACACTTGGCTTAATGTGTCCTTTTTCAAGCATTTCCTTCAACTGTAATTTCAACTCTACTAACTCTAGAGTGCTCATCTTGTAAGGTTCCTTTGATGTTGGTGCTTCCCCTGATACCAACTCAATGGAAAATTCCACATCCCTAAGAGGCGACAACTTTGAAATCTTTGCGGGAAATACATCTTGAAACTACTTTAAAATAGAGTATCTGCTCAATACCTCTACATCCTCATCCTCCTTACCTTTATCATTAGAAATATGCACTGCAAATAACACACACCCTTTTCTGTGAGTGCGCTTTTCCTGCATAGATGTCACCATTCTAACCGATGTCGCCTTCTTCTCACCTTGTAAGATTCTTTGTTCTCCATTTTCATGCAAGAACTCAATGGCTTTATCATAAAAATTCACCTTAGTCTTGTGAAGATACAACCATTCCATACCCAAAAGCATATTATATGATCCCAATGACAATACATTCAAATGTGTTGATGTATACATAACATTCAATTCAAATGCACAAGCACTTACCCAATGATGACCTCTTTTATTTGTACCTATAGCAAATTGCACTAACCTGTAACCTATAACTACACATGTAACCTGTAACCTACACCTATAACATACCTGTACCTATAACATGCAAGTACCTATAGCATACATGTACTTGTACATGTACTGTCTTCCTAGTACCCAGTGATCTACCTGCTTGTTATCCAATGCTGCATAAATTCAAGGAATGCTCTGTCCATCATCCCTAACTGTCTGTGCTTCTTGTGCACTATAAATTTGAGGCCTACCATCCTGATTCTGTGGATAATCCCTCTTAATATGCTCCTCACCAAATGTCCAACACTGTAACCGTCCCATACCATCACCCCTATTATGCTACCCTACAGGTTATGATCCATGTTCCTGTCTAACTACATTGAACTTCTTGTAAGTTGCAACATTATCTTTCTTTCTTGCATCTTGAGGCCTTGTTCTTTTCGACGGCCATTTACCTTTAACTTTATCTTTCCCTTTCCAACCTTGTAGTGATTCTGTCTTACGCTTTAATTTCTCATAACAATGCTTCGGTTTCCTAATAACTTCCTCAAGTGACCAAGGTTCATCATACTAAATCCGATCTCTAAATGCTAATGGAAATCCACTGACAAATATCCGAACTTTGGCTTTTTCATCCTTAAGATATAGTACATACCCCAATAACTCCAAGAACTTGGTCGTATACTCCTCATCAGTCATCGATCCCATCTTTAGCTCATAGAATTCCTTGACTTTGTTGTTGTAGTACCTCTCTGAAAAATATTTCATCCTGAAAAGTCTCTTGAATTCATGTCAACTCAACTCTTATGTCCTGATGTAGTTGACCCGCTTCACATCTTCCCACCATATGTATTCTTTCCATTTGAGACTAAACATAGATATTCTGGACTTCATATTCTCTGTGTACTCATGCAACTCAAAGAAATTCTTCATCCTAAGTAACCATGCTCTGCATCCTCTGAATTCTTCAAATCCCCATCAAAAGTAGTTGGCTTTGCTTTCTTGAACCCATCTGGTAAATATCCCCTGCCACTCCTCCTGTAAGGATGATAATGATGACGATCATAGTGCTTGTCAGAACTAGAACTAGAATAGAAACTGTGTCCATCACCTCTCCTATTCGATGTATCCAAGAATTTTCCATCTCTAACCATGTCATTGATTCGTAGTTGGATGTTAGTTTTACTATGCTAATTTCAACTTCAGATTTATAAAAATATGCTTGTCAATTGCTTCATGTGCATGGTTCCCTTATGGTGTTTGTGATTCAAAACATATAAATTTATGTAAAGTTTTATGTTAAAATCACGAGAAAAATAACATGAAAGACAAGAGTTGAACAAAAACAAGTAAATGAACAGAAAACCATCAAGAAAAACACTTAACATTATGTTTTGATAAAGGAGTTCACCCCTCCTAGGCTACATCTTCTTGGTCCAGTGTCCATGGCTTAGGCCTATGTAATTGATCAAAATGGAAAAAAAATATAGTTTAAAATTCTCTACAGCTCCTAAAAATTGCTTCAATGGACTCAGAGCATCCAAAAACCCCTAATATGACTCTCCAAACTCTGCAAATGGACTATAATTGTTCTGGGTTTGACCTCCTCTCCTGCTGGCCCTAGGCTTCATTAGACTTCAGCATGGAAAAATCACATACAAATGTGCCTCATTGCCTCTTAAACCTATTCCATCGTGTTTAGAATGTCGAAATCATCTAGGAACACCTTTTCCTGAGCTCAATTTGGTTGAAAAATTCTCTAGTTATGGCTCAAATAGTTTTTCCCTAGAAATCCTCCTCCAAATTTGGAAGAACTCTAGTTAAGGCTGCTAATTTTGGAGGCAGGCCCGAAAATGGTGGCACTGCTAAAAATCCCACCAAATTAAACTCGGTTTAATTAAAGTTAAGTGCGGTTAATTAAATGTTAATCCAAGATTAGCACTAATTTGCAGTTTTTACTAACTAAAACCCCACAGTTAAAGGAGGCGAATGCATGGGCTATTAATGCAATTTGTGTGGTTTCATAACCATCGAGTTGACAGTTAGATAACCGTAAATGTTGCCACTAGGATCATTCACATGAAATAACTGTCACGAGTTAAGGTTTGTTGGAGCCAGAGGTAATGTTAGCCATGACCGCATGGGTTGGTGTGTTCACATGGAGGGTTGACCTACAGGCTGGCCCTCCAAACCGCCAACCCTTAAACCTTTAAACAATAAGTTTATGGGGTATATGGTTATGGTTAAGACACAACAGTAGTGGAGATGGTATGTCATGTGCATTGTGGAGGGGAGGTCGCGGGGTCGAACCCTGGCGCCTCATAAAAAATTTGCTCCATACGCTCAGTTGACCATTTGACTTGTGGGAAGGACACGTGATGGCCTCAAAGCTTGCCACATGTCACCTTCCCATTAGTTCTCTACAAACTAATCAAATCACAACAAATCACCAAGATGCAAATCAATAACACAGTGACACTTGGCGAGCCCTCATTAGGCGTTGACTTCATTGACTTTCCCACGTCACCTACCCATTCACCTGCGACGTCAGCAATACAGACTGCTGACTGGGCAGTGCTAATTTTTTTTGTTTTTGTTTGGTGAAACGGTCAGTGGGCTCTAAATTCCTCATACAAACTTGGTTTTGAGTGAAATGAGTTGAGTTGGGATCGTTTTGACAAGATAGACACAATCGTTCAACTTTCACACAATTCCGAGAATCCTATTTTTTGAGCTAATTCTTGCCCCTAATCCAGATTCCAATCAGTGATCCCTATCTGACCTATGTCCAACATGAGATCTACTACCATATTCCCCGTTAGTCCTATTCTCTTTCCCATGGATGATCCAAATTGGTCCTTGTCTCTACAATTATGACAAACTCTAAAGTATTACTGCATTAACTTCTGCTTGTCTCTCTCGTGCCTGCATGATCCTGTCATTATCTGCCTTGCAACTTCTTATTTTTGCCTTCAAACTTCTCAGTATGTCTGCTAAGTCAAAAGAGTGCCCATCACCATGCTGCTCATCTGATCCACAAGGAGAATCTCGTGAACTATAATCTACCATCTTGCTAGTCATATTTGATCCTCTTCTTGCAAGTATACCATGTCGGCTAAAACCAAAACATAACATAATCAACATACCTCAATATAGTTTAGGGGGTGTGAAGTAGGAAATGTTCCCTCTGCGGACAGAGGCAACCCCTCTAGCCCTAAAGTGGGTCTAGTCATAGCAAGACAAAACAACAACTAATTTCCTTAAACAATCATTGTTGAAAGATCCTACCTCAAACTGGTGTTCGATGGATCTTTCATTGCATCGCTTCAGCTATCGTTTCCTTCTCCTCAATGAGAAATTTTACCTGAAACAACACAAGAGAACGACAGAACATGTAACAAAATACAACAATGATCTATTTACTTACAGATTCAATGAGCCATAAGCTATTAAGTATATTTTACACAAGACATAGGAAATCACCATTGATTGTATTAAAATGAATAAAAGCAAAGCTTACAACTAAGCCTTGACGTCGCAAGCCTTCTTGAAGGGTCCAGTCGATATGTTTCTTCAAGCATTCACTCTCAAAAGGGTCTCCCAAATGGATGATAACTCTCTCTCTCACTCACAATCTCTAATACAAAGCTAAGGCAATCCACAACCAATTGCTAAACTATCAGCAATTCACACTGCAAACTCACACCAAAGCTAACTAATTTGCTCAAATCCAAAAAGCCTAGCTGATCATAGCAATAGGGAGTGTTTTTATAGGAGGAGGAGCCTCCATGAAATGAGGGAGAGGGAGCTTATCCTCAAGGGAGGTTTCTCAAAAGGTGGAACTACCATCCCAGAGGGGGAAAGGTGAACTCCCTTGGCCCAACAACCAACTCTAGAATCACCTAGAAGCATTCTGTTTGAACTAATTTGCCATATCTAGATCATCGCAAGTCATACACTAGGGCTTAGCGATGACGTCGCAAGGAAGGAATGTACGCAGAGCCATCGTCACAATAAAGATTCTATGGACTTGCACCGAGCCCTAAAATTCAACTGTCGTAGGAAACAGATGTACCCCTGTGACGACATCACGACCTTATAGTTCATCACAGAGAATCATCGCTGGAAGAATGATGCTTACTTGCGACGATGTAGAAACATGGGTAAAAAGGGTCAATCTTCAGGATTAGAGAGCACTTGTTTAATCTTATTGAATGAGTGGGAAGATATGGACACATTTATTTGATGTATGACACATCAGAGATGTCGCTTAGAGACTGACTCTATCTGAGATCAGGGGATATGAGGCCAGTGACAAATTACTATGTAACATATGCCCCCTAAAGCATGAATCCTGAGAGAGTGGGAGGGGTGAAATACTTTACGAAATCATAACTGAACCGAAACACCATCGCTGAAAACTTGCAGGCGAAAGTACAACTGATATCTTTGATAGTGAAATACATGTAGTCTGGGCATGGGCATAGCCATCCAAAGGACATATGAAACTTGGTCTATGGTATGGATGTAGCCACCTAGTCGATAAGACCATTTATAAAGATAGAGGTGTGGTCGCAACCATCCAATCAAAGAGTCATGTATGTAATCACGAACCAATCCATGCAATGCGAACTAATGTAATCTTAGCTTGGGGTCTTGAATCCCAACCAATCATAGTACAATTTCTAATATGCGAATAGATGTGCTAAAGTCAAGCATACTAGAAAATTGCTTGATTACCTGCCAATGATGTAAACCGTTAACAAGTGCAAGAGAGACCACCAGTAATGTCAATTGTTCTCAAGGTACTACCAATACAATCCACGAAGTGTGAAGAATGATCTAGAGTCAAACACTCATGGAATCACCCGATCGAAGACCAATGATGCAAGTCTGTCGTCGAGCACAAAGAACTTTCCATTGAGGCATGCAAGCTCGAAGGTATCGAAAGGAATCTCTAGATCAACTTCCTGGATAATGAGTTGGTGTCGACATGAAGCAATCCATCGCAGGAGGGCCATAATGTTTCCCTCATCAACGACACAATACAAGGAACAAGATGACGATGGATGAAACTGAGAATTAGAGGAGGAGGTAAGGGTGCGAATTGCAGAAGAATTAAACTCTTGAACATATCGGCGACACAACTTCGGAAGGTGGCAACATTTTGGTACCAAGGGATCAGAGGTTTGATGGAGACAACAAGGATCAAAATGGAATGGGGCAAAATGACAAACCCAAACCTCGAAAGGTCAACGATGATGTGAGGATGTCCCAAACCTGGCGAGAAGCAAAAGTGTTGATGTTCAAGAGTGACTAGCTGCCATAAGCAACCAATTAATATTTCCAAATTTTTCCCCCACCATTGCTGGCGAGTACCCCAATTATTTTTGAAAAACAAGCTTGAAGGGGATAGCATATGCTTGTGGTATAAGTTCGTCCTTCGGAAAAATCCAACCTAGTAAAATTTTAAAGAGCCCTAGGGAGGAGAAGCTCGGATCTCATCATGGCGATGAGTCCAATGTCATCAGGGTTTAATGAGTCTGACACAGGAAAAAATTGGAGTCTTTTTCATGTTTAGAGAGTTTGAAAAAGACATGGAAAAGAAAACTTCAGGGGGGCCCCTTTCCATAAATTTGTGCCCCTCAAGCCTGAAAAGGTAGAAAACAATACTCGAGAGAACTGCTTGACCATTTCAATCAAGGAGTACTTTTCGTAACTAGTGTTCCCGATCCAAAAAAGTAGAAAAATGATCAAAGACACAAAGTTTCATAACCAAAAACGAGCTCGAAACAACAAAAGCCCGACCATCTTTTCATTTTTTAAACGGTCAGAAAAGAGCTGCAAGGAGACTGCCATTTTTATTCTGTTTAACGAGTCAAAAAGGGAAAAACTCGGAAATATTTTCATATTTTACGAGTCGAAAAGAGCTTAAAGAAGATTTGTGGGAAAATTTTATGGTATATACCAAGCATGCATCGACTAGAACGCGTATTCGTCATACCTGTTCCTGCACAGAAAACCAAACATAAGATCCATTCAACAAACATACACATTGTGATGTTAAAAAAACTAGGTCAAAAAACCCTAAAACCATAAGGAAAAACCAAAAACCCACAACCTATGGTTAAAAACCCTAAAATTTCAAAAAAAAGTTTATATAAGACTTGTGGTAAAACACATTTTTACATTATTTTTGATTTTCAACCTTGGTAATTTTTCAAACAACACGCACCTGTGCAACTTTGGAGGTCGATTTCTTCATATGTGGTCAACCGTTTTGCGCCATACTTTCACCAAGTAAGTATATTGGTCTTGCCTTTGTGTTTTGATTGTTTTTAAGTCTATTTCATGGATTTTGTTCAAGTTTGGGTGGATTTTTGATTCCAAAAAATCGCCTCGATCATCGTAGAAGTCCCCTGTGGGTTCGTGACGATCGGAAATTTTACACATGCCAAAATTGGCATCGTCGCAGGAAACACGTGTGCCCCTGTGACGATTCAAAAAATAATGAAATATGAAAGCGGGCTATCGCAGCTATTTTAGAAGCAACTGCGACGTCGCAGTAAACATAAATTTTTCATTTTTTACACCATTTTAGACCATAAAAACAACTCAAATCAATTATAATCAATTAGCATTTGCATATGCAGGGTGCAAAAATAGTGTTTGTGTGCTAACAACACACTCACAACACTGATGATGAAAGAGATGCAATGGACCTACAATGCATACAAGTTCTTCGGAACTGTGGATTATTGAAATTCTTCCTCACACACCTTTTACGAGCACAACTGGACTTGCTAGATTTCTTGATTCGCTCATGGAACTCGACAGAGGGTAAGTTTATCATTCGGGGTCAGGAGGTCGAGTTCGACGCGACCGACATATATTTCTTTAGAGGCTTATCTCGCCGAGGAGAGTGACCCCGCATGGGCAGTATGCGGGTCCTTAGAGAGTCTCTTGATATGTTGATTGCACGAGCGTGCCTAGGGACACTCAAGCCACCCACCAGTGGGAAGCTGCAGATCCCGATAGTGGAGGACTTGTCACTGCACGTCCTATTATTTACGATCACGAGAGCAACAGACTCTCAGGCACAACACGAGGCAACTAAAACCCAACTGTGGTTGGATTTAGATTGCCTTAACTCGACCATGTATGATTGGGCCGAGGCAGTGTCTCTAGACATAAAGAGATAGTTGACCAAGTGCCAGTGAGGGGAGACTAAACAATTTGGATACGGGTCCATCCTGGTACCGGTCATGTTGAAGTGGGTACCATTACTTCAGCTACAGGACATGGAAGTCCCGTTCCCAGGACCGCGACAGACCAGGATCACTTGGTGGGCCCTGGTGATGACACAAGGCGACGACGACCAACCGGTATCATGGGGTCCTATCTACATGGAGTGGCTGCATCAACAACATGTATTCATCAAGGGTTGGCCCTATGCGGGTACTGAATTTAGAGGAGATCCAAACATGCTGCTCCTGTCTGGAGAGCAGTGGGATGAGAGAGGTAACACACTTGGTTAACCACTCTTCTTTTTTTTATTTTATGTTGTTTTTGGATTTTAAATGTATATGTCTTAATAATTGTGTTCATTTTTTGCATACGTTGGACTTGAGAGACCAGTGGGTCTCACTTCTACGATGTGGAGGGAGGAAAACAGAGAGCTTGCCATGCCACCCCCAAGTGGTGATGCAGAGGAGGAGATAGCCCAGAACCTAGAGGGCTTGATTGAGGGGATCTCGAACTATAGAGGGTTCGACGAGATCCTGCGATAGTGTTAGTGCCACACTGCGGGTGTGTCGCCCAGGGTCCATCGACTACTCAAACGAGTAGTTAGAGAAGTGTTCTGCTACAAAGAGCAAAACCCACCACAATAGTTGCCTAGGTTTCATTTTCCGCTATTTTTAGAGACATATGTCTCGGATGTATCTGAACATGTATATTATTTTTTGACATACACATTATTTTTTGAGTGCCTCGGTGCACCGCACGATATATATAACTATTTATGATTTATTATTGTGTCGAGTACTTGCATATAATGTTTGTTTATAAATTGCGTAAATGTGTGTCTAATACATGATTTGCCAATGCATCTGTTAACGTGTTTAGCCTCCTAGGAATGTGTTGATATGTGATAAAATCAAAATTTCTTTCCAATAAGAAAACACGCAAATACAATCTTAAAATTTGAGGGCTTCTGACGGAATAACTCCTGTTAAGTTGAAGAACAACAAGTTGAGAGTCCAGATTCATAATCAATGCACGAATATCGAGGTTAACAACCTCGGTCAATAATTCAATGACAACGCTATATTCAGTGACATTATTCATGGTACACCCTAGACAAACACCTTGAAGGTCTACTAATTCACCGTGAGGATCGTAGATCACCCATGCCGCGGAGGAAAGATTCCATGCACTGCGAGAGGCCCCAACAGTGAAACCGATATAAGGTGCACCAGACATCTGCACAAGAAGTAAAGAGACACAATAAGCGGCAATAACGCCTACACACCAAGCCACAAATGCACACACTAAAAACACACATATGTACACAATAGATGCGTGAAAATTCATGCATAATATTTTTTAAGGTAAAGCCCATTTCGGGGCTTATCGAGAGGGTTTCCTTCGTAGTCAATTAGCTCATAGGCCCCTTTCTACAAAATGCATTTCACAATATAAGGCCCATGTCACATCCGTTTAGATTTGCTTGCCCCCAGTGTATCATTCGCTTGATCGTACAATAGGACTAAATCTCCCTCAATAAAAGAATGAGGAGTAATAGTTTGATCGAAGTGAGTTTCACTCTCTTCTTCTGTGCTTTGATGAATAAAGAGGTGAGTTGACGGGTCTTGTCTAGCCACTCTAGGTAAAGAAGGTGTTCTTGTACAAGAGTAGTATTCAGGAGAAATTCGAAAACTATCTTGAGAGAAGGTATCTCGCATTGAATCGGAAGGGTAGCCTCCAGACCATAAACGAGTTGAAATGGTGTGAATCAAGTGGCATCCTTCACTGAGGTACGACATGCCCATAAGACAGAAAACAACATTAAATGCCAATTAGACTTATGCATTCCAATGGTATGTTGAAGCATCGTAACCAACACCTTGTTGACGACTTCGACTTGGCTATTGGCCTGAGGGTAATAAGGCGTCGAGGTATTGTGATGCAAGCCTAATTGGGTCGTTAACTCAATCATCATATGACCATGGAAATGAGAACTGTGATAAGTGACAATAGCCTGAGGGACTACGAATTGAGTAATCACGTGATTGAATAAAAACTAGGCAGCTATCTTACCATCATTGGACAATGTAGGCATCGCTTCGGCCCATTTTGTAAAATAATCGACGACAACGATAATATACCCATGCCCCTCGGCCGAGCAAGGGTTACAAGTCATAAAATCAATGCCCCATTTAGCAAAAAGGCCAACAATAATGATAAGATGCAATGGGGATGGGGGCGCATGGATCTTTCACTGGTAAATTTGGCATGTGTGATAGGAATGGACAACGATAATGCAATCCTTGAAAATAGAGGGCCAAAAATAACCAGCGCAGAGGATCTTTTGGGTAGTAGCATAACCAGACATGTGACCGCCACAGGCATCAGAGTGGCAATCATTCAAGACTCGTTCAGCTTCCCCGAACATCTAACAACGACGAAGAACTGAATCAACACCGAGACGGTACAAGGTGTCCCCAACAATTCAATAAGGCTAAGAATGACAATGAATATGTCTTTGAGCATCCTTAGACAAATCAAGACAGAAGAAAGACATCTAGAGGTAGACGATAATGTCACCGTACTAGGGATCGAGGATACTAATCAAGAAAAGTGTATTGTCTGGAATGAGATCCTCTAACCGAGAGGGAGCGGTAGCGGACAATAGCGAGCAAATCAATTCAACGAAGACAGGGGACTTCTTGGACTTGGCAGTAGTAAACTCCAAATCGAACTCTTGAAGGATAACGATCCATTTCGAGTATTTTCCCCCCAACGATTGACGTGACAAGATGTACATCATCGGGTTGCAATCAGAAATCACTGTCATCATGTGTAAAAAAATATAATGACGGAAGTGCTCGACAGCATGAAAATCTACCAAGGCGAGGTTCTCGACGTAAGCATATCGAGTTTCTGTGTCAAGGGGGTTGCGACTAAGATAATAAATAACGTTCTCAAAACCATTGTCGTCGTCTTGAACCAAAACCACACCAATAGTGCTGTCGGCAACAATGAGATAAAGAGTGTAGTCATGATGATAATTAGGTGGATGCAATAAGGAAACAGAAACAAGGAGTGCCTTGAGTTGCTCGAAGGACTCTTGGGCAGTGGCATCCCAAACAAAGGGAGTGTCACACTTGAGGAGTCACGTATAACCTTTAGCAATCTCAGCGTAGTTAGGAATAAAGCGACGTAAGAAATTATCTTTTCCCTGCAAACTCTGCAATTGCTGCAAAGGGACAAGAGGATGGAGATTTATTATAACTTCAACTTTGAGGGGATCTAAACGAATGCCCTCTTTGGAGACGACAAACCCAAGAAGTCTGCCGGATTTGACGTAGAAGACACACTTATGCGGATTAAGATGAATACAGTAATGTCGATAGCAAAGAAAAATCTCGTGGAGATGGTTGGGATGGTAATATCACTTAGTTGAATGAGCTGGGAGGTCATCCAGATATGGATGAACAATGTGATGAATGTCATGGAATGCGTAGGACATTGCTCGCTGGAAGATAGCACCAACATTTTTAAGGCCGAAAGGAAGCTTCTTCTAAGCGAAGGTACCCACGGGCAGATGAAGGAAGTTTTGTGTTAATTGGTAGGTAAAATATTAATCTGGTTATAACCAGAAACGCCATCCATAAATGAGTAAATCTCACTCCCAGCACAATCGTCGATGAGTTGGTTGATAAAGGGCGTAGGATAATTATCCTTTGGACACACACGGTTGATGTCACGGTAATCAACACAAACCCTAATAATGCCCTGCTTTTTGGTCACAGGGACAATATTAGAGACTCAGTCAGTCAGTGGGATAGGATAAATAAACCCTGCCTTGAGAAGTTTTTCAACTTCCCCCTTAGTAGCTACAACTTTTCTCGGGTGCACGGGGCGTAAACGTTATCGAATATGCTTGGCACTGGATACGTAGGGGTCTCATGTACCATGATACTAGGGTCAATACCAGAGATTTCTTCATACGACTAAGCGAAAACGTCACGAAATTCTCTGAATATATTGGTATAAAGCTAAATCTCCTTTGGAGTACAGGTAACTCGAATGTGGATATTCTCAACAATCCCTAGTTTGACAGAGATGTCGATGGGAATCGTTTGCGTAATGTTCCCCATATTGCCTTCAGAGAAAACTTCATGAACTTGAATAGGCATCTGAAGCAGTGGTGAGGGGATACAAGAAGCAAACTTCTCTAGACAGGCAGTCATAGCCCCATGGATTGGGAGAAACGAGGAGTGATGGTGATGATCGAACCAAGGAGGTTCCTCGAAAGACACAGTCTCTAAATTCACTTCATTAGAAGGAAAGATTTCCTTTAACAGATCTGAAGAAAAACTATCTCCAAGCTAAGTGGATTGTACATACGTGTCGAGAGGCCTACTCGATGGAGTAGGATCGGAGGATGAAGCCGATGCAGAAACAATTTCTACATAGTTGAGCTCGGAAGGACTCAATGACATGATGTCACCCCAGGAGTCTACCTGATCGATGGGAGGGACAACCCAAGGATCAGAACAGACAGAAATCATGTTAATGGGGGCAACGTTGGGAGGCGGGAGCGGAAAGACACCCATAAGGGCAGATCTTTAAAAAGTCCAGCGCCCACGCTTTCATAGGGAAGAGTTATGCTCCACAAATGGCACGTTGCCATCCGAAGAAGAAGAGGCAAAGAAGGACAATTAATCAATCGTGATAATTTTCCCTTGATGGGGAAAACGAAGAACACAAAATAGAGATGAAGCCATAGTGCGCATGGAATATGTCCAGCTTCGACCTAAGAGAAGGTTGTAAGTCAAATTTGCATCAACAATTCGACTTCAAGCTCAATTGTCTTCCCTTCTAGAGTGATGGGAAAACGTGGGAGGATACCGAAAGGACGAGAATCTCTTCCATCGAAGGCTTCCAAGGTATTAGGAGATTGACTCAACGTTAAGGAACTAACGGCCTTCCAACAAGCAACAAACATGATGCATGTGGAGGCACCCTCATTAATAACAGTGTGATGAATATTTTTCGAGTTAATGATGACTTGAATGAGGAAAGCAATCTGATGAGGCAATCGCAGTACATGATTGTCAAGATTGAAAGTGATTAAATCCAATGGTTGATAGCAGAGACTTCCTTTGGGAGGGACAACTCTGGAGAAATTCCAAAGCAGACATAGCCAAAGGGGCTTGGGCTAAGTCCTCAACAATGCTATAGTGCTGCGCGGCATGAGCCTTAGGGTTGTAAGAAGATTTCCGGAGCACTCCCTTGGCAGGAGGTTGAATGATTGACTCAGTACTAGACCGCTCAATATGTAGAGGGCCAATATTGGTAACACTTGAAGGGACTTCAGGTTCCTTTTCAGCGGGTGGAGGGTATTCTTTCGATCGAGTACTGATGGGAATAGTCCCAGCCATGAAAACTTGAGAGCCAAAAGTGGAAGAGGATTGAGGTTGATCGACCACCATTTGGGTTTGTTGAGAGAGAAAAGACTCCTTAAGCACATCAGGAGTTCTAGGGGTGCCTTTAAGCAAACGGCTAACTTCAGACCATCTGGGATAGTCTTTAGTATAGTGATCGTTATCGCAGATGGGAAAAGGGTACTTGGGTTTGCGTTTGGTACCTGCATCGTCCAGAGGCTTAGGAGGGTCCTGCATCAGTGGATCGACTTTATTTTTGCCTTTACCCTTTTTCTTTCCTTTCGAAGCTTTGTCTGTCGCAGTGGACTGGACGACATTGACTTTGGGAGTTTTACCAAGATTAGATGGGGCCTGAGAAGCACTTTCATTTGGAGCAGTAGATTTTTTCTTCGCAAGGGTCACGGAAGACTTTCGGGAGGATGAAGTAACGGAATCAATGACACCGTCGACATATGGTGTTGGCGGAGCCTTAGAAGTTTCAGGTTGCAAAGCATTAGGAAAATAATCATACAACGTATCGGACTGGGAAAAAACCAAGTCGAGATACTGAGCATGCGCAATAGCTTTCTCTTTAGTGACACATGCCCCCATGGCAATATCATGGGCTATCAGAGCGACAAATGAGGTAGTAAACTAGTTGGTTAGAAGCTGATCAGGGATCCAGAACTTAATCAAACGATGTCGCCTTCTCCATTCATGGATATGATCGGAGATGTGTGTCCTTGTGTCATATTTCAAAGATTTAAGGAGGTGTGTCCCCATTTCTTAATGAATCGGTAACTGAAAGTGAGTAAGAAATGCCATAGCAAGCGAACTGAAATCCTAGAAAGTTCCACGAGCAAGCTCAATATACCATTTCGCAGTTGAACCAGTGAGAGTCCGTTGGAAACGATGGAGGCGGATAGAATCGTTAAGCCATGAGTTAGATGAGCACTAGAGGTGATAAGTCATGACATGTACTTGAGGGTCCTCTTTAGATTTACTGTCAAACTTAGGACAATCACCAGGAATTTTGGTCGGAACTAGCGGCCAATACAGATTATGAAGGATTGGATCATTTGTCAGCTTGGACACATTCGGTAGTTCTAATGTTTCCAGGAAAGGTAATTGAGGATTAAAGGATGTCATAGGCTTTTGATACGAGCCAGCATTAGGGTTCCATCCAATCTCTTGCTGCCACCATTGGGTTTGACCAAAAGGTTTTTTCCCATAAGGGTTTTGTCCGTAAGGGTTCTGCCCATAGGGGTTATAAGTATAACCGGACGATTGTCCCAGGTTTTGACCACCAACAACCCATTGGTTACCAACTTGATTGACAAGAGCAGCATAGGGTTGCTGAAAATTTTGATAAGGATTGACTTGCGGTTGCTGATAATTCTGATACAGAGCAGCCTGAGGTTGCCCTTGGGGTTGCTAAAGTGCTTGGAGACCGTATTGCGGCTAAGCTCCAAACTGCGCTTGAGGCCTAGGCTGCATTTGATAAACAGGTTGGGCTTGAAATCCAACTTGAGTTTGGAGACTAGGTTGGGTCTGGAGTCCAGCCTGAGTGTGGAAACCGGGTGGGGCATGAGAAAAAAATGGGTGCTTGAGAACTTGGTTGACTAGGAGATGGATTGATTTGACCGGATGGATGTCCTTATTGAAATTAAGGTTGACCCAACTGGTTAGACGAATGGCCCTGTTGATATTGAGGTTGACCTATTTGCCCAAAAGGTTGAGCTTGTTGGGTAATACGTTGAACTTGCTGAAGCTGAGGCTGGACCGTTTGACCAAAGGGTTGAGCTGGTTGAACAGTAGGTTGACCTTGCTGAGTCTGAGGTTGGCCTACTTGTCCATAGGGCTGACCTAGTGTTAGGTCCTTATATTTGTGAGTTGGTTTCATAACACCTAGCTGGACAGTAGATTGGCCTTGTTGATACTGAGGTTGACCTACTTGTTCAGAGGGTGGACCTTGCTGAGCAACGGGTTGGCCTGGCTGGAATTGAGGCTGACCGGGTTAACTAGAAGGTTGCCCCATGTAGGTGAAAGAGGAACCCGTAAAGGCTGAAAGTTGTCCTTGTAAGGGTTGTCCTTGATATGGCTGCCCTTGATATGGCTGCCCTTGATACGAATGCCCTTGATACGACTACCCTTGATATGGCTACCATTGATATGGTTGCCCTTGATATGGTTGCCCTTGATATGTCTACCCTTGATACGGTGGTCCTTGGAAAGCGGAAGGTCGCTCTTGGCCACCGTGGTAAGTAGTATGAGCCCAGGCAACAGATAACAGAATGGAAACCTCAACCGTAGGCTGAGGAGGGAGGGACCTAGTATGATAAATATGAGTCCCTCAAGGATCGTAATAATGCAACGGATTATGTAGATATAGATTCTGAAGAGCAAACATGTATTACTCATATGTCCACCTTGCTGGAATGGAACCAGAAGAGAGTGGAATACTATCGGTGGGATTTACGATTCTGGATGCCAAGGCTGAAGGACAACCACTAGTGGGACCGATGGAGGGTCCAACAATAGTGGTAACCACTGAGGATGCAACAACAACACTGACAGCAAGAGCTGTAGAGGCCACACAGACAGTAGGTATGGATGGAATAGACGTGACGAACACATTGTGAATCCGAGGTATGAATGGCTCTGAGGTTGGGGCTATAGTACGAGATCACATAGAACTTGAATTAAGAGACATGGAACTCATGACGTCAGACAAGGCGCGATAGCGTAGGGGCAATGTCACACCAAGAGAGGTAATGCGAAAGGGGAAACCCTCTGTGGGTAGAGGATTTTCAGCACTTGACGTAAGGCTCTCTTCATTGGACAACATGGTCATCTCATCCATGTTGGAAGAAGACATTGCAACCGAAACACCAGGGGGAGTAATGGGGAACTCCTCTTCTGAAGGTTCCAAATAGGATTCCAATTAATATTGTAAGAGTCCCGTCCTGTAGCTCGAGAGTCGAGAGGTTGAATACTCAGATAATAGGAAGGGTATCACTAACAGTCGATACCTCAGAAGCGACAGGAGATGTAGAGTCATGATCACTTGGTAAAGGGGACATGATCGATGATTATGCTAGGATGTCTTAACTCAAGATCTCGGAAAAAGAGATAATCGAGTAGGGTCACAAATGTGATACGAACCAAAACACAGTTAAGATTAACAGGGAAAATGTGAGCATGGTCAAATAAATTTTATGACATATGAACAAAACTTGACCTTTTCATATTTAAAGAGTCGAGAAAAAGGAAAAAAGATAACTCTAGTCACCTTCAAATATTTAATGAGATTGAAAGGACAAGTGCTCAGATGATCCTTTTATTTTAAGGAGTCGAAAAGGAATGAAAGTGACTACTCTGGAGTACTAGACAAGAGGTTTACTAGACAAATCGCAAAACTGAATATACACCTTGGTGATCAAATGAAAGAGAAATGACCAAGGACTTTCCGTACGACAGTCAATCTTCCCAAATGCTGGGTTTGGTGTGTTATGGTTCGTAAGGTGGCAGACTCGGCTTCCTATGGATGATAGGATGATAACCAACTGGGGTCTTTTGATATATACTCGACGGTACGGGGAGCAAAAGTTCATACTAGCAGCTATTGAATCACAAAAGGAGGAATGACCCAACCTTAGTGAAAACAATAGTGACTAGGTTTAATGACGTCGGAGCATGTCTCTAGCCTAGACCTCTAGATAATGTGCGTTAAGTTCTGCTGCGTTGTTAGGTTTATTCAATTGATTTTAATAGTTAACCTTGGATTAAGTTTTAGTTTTCAGGCCCTATCGAATGTATTTCAGTAATTCCTAGGATGTAGCTACAATGAGTAAAGCACCATTTGTTTCAATGAAAAACTACCTAAAGGAGGGTAAAGAGTTCATTTCCAAGTGAACACAAACCAAGACAAGCAAATGCAAACACTAAGAAACACAATGCATCAATACATTTATCTCACAACTACTAATGAAAGATTTAAACTTTGCTTCCTAATTTCTCAATCATGAAAATTCAGTAATGCAAATGTACTTTCACTTTCGTATGCTATGTAAATGTAATATTTTTGATTTTTGGAATTTTAATGACAAACAAGCAAGTGTAAACCTGACTGGTTGAAACAAATGTGATCTATGTTTGACAGTGTGGAAATCAAATCAATATGAGGTACTTGTTCAATAACCAAACATTAAATATCAATCAGAAAGAAAACAAGCAGTAAAACAACTTCAAGAAAATCAATTAGACGGTTGTGGATGAATCTTGAACGGACGGGTAACCCAAACAAACGACTTTTTGACGAAACCTTTAACAGAGCTAGGTCACATAGTCTTAATACAAGATTCACTCAATGAAACCAAAGAGAAGGTGCCTTAACCTAAAGAAGTCAAAACAAGTTGATAAGAGACGAGAGACAGCAGGGGACAAGAAGCACTGGTTGATTCAGGAGGTAAAGTTGTAAAAACAACTTGTATAGGAATCATCGCAAGGCTATAACTAGCAACCTGAGACGAAACACAAATCGTCGTAAGAAGAAAGTTGGCAACTGGGTGACGTTGTCGCAAGTGTACACCTATCTTTTGTGATGGTCCAATTTCAGGAATTGTTGCAACTATACGACAAGTTATCTACGCGTGTAGGTTTACTAAAGAGGATAGGTGCGATGTCGTCGCAACTGTTAAGCTATAAATAATGACAATCTCATTTAAGAGAAAGACAAAGTAAGAACACCTGAAGGACACCAGACTAATCTTTCAGATAGTAAGAGGGACTCCTAGATTGACCCAGGTAACCCAGAATACTGATGGCTCAGCCCCAAAATCAAGAGAACTATATCAAAAACAAAAATCAAGAGCCAACAAGAGAAAACATACAAAGGACTCCCCAGCGGAGTCGCCAACTTTTGAAGTAGGAAATGTTCCCTCTGCGGATAGAGGCAACCCCTCTAGCCCTAGAGTGGGTCTAGTCATAAGAAGACAAAACAACAGCTAATTTCCTCAAATAGTCATTGTTGAAAGAGCCTACCTCAAACCAATGTTCGATGGAGCTTTCGTTGCGTCACTTCAACTATTGTTTCCTTCTACTCAATGAGAAATTTTACCTGAAACAACACAAGAGAGCGACAGAACACATAACAAAATACAACAATGATCTATTTACTTTCAGAGTCAAGAAACCATAAGCTATCAACTATATTTTACACAAGACATAAGAAATCGCCATTGATTGTATTAAAATGAATAAAAGCAAAGCTTACAACCAGGCCTTGACGTCGCAAGCCTTCTCGAAGGGCCTAGTCAGTATGTTTCTTCAAGAATTCACTCTCAAAAGGGTCTCCCAAATGGATGATAACTCTCTCTCTCACTCACAAGCTCTAATACAAAGCTAAGGAAATCCACTACCAATTTCTAAACTATCAGCAATTCACACTGCAAACTCACACCAAAGCTAGCTAATTTGCTCAAATCCAAAAAAACTAGCTGATCATAGCAACAGGGAGTGTTTTTATAGGAGGAGGAGCCTCCATGAAATGAGGGAGAGGGAGCTTATCCTCAAGGGAGGTTTCTCAAAAGGTGGAACTACCATCGCAGAGGGGGAAAGGCGAACTTGCTTGACCCAACAACCAGCTCCAGAATCACCCAAAAGAATTATGTTTGAACTAATTTGCCATATCTAGATCATCACAAGTCATACACTGGGCCCAACGATGACGTCGCAAGGAAGCAATGTACGCAGAGCCATCGTCGCAATAAAGATCTTGAGGACTTGCATCGAGCCCTAAAATTTGACTGTCATGGGAAACAGATGTACCCCTGCGACGACATCGCGACCTTATAGTTCATCACAGAGAATCATCACATGCAAAATGATGCTTACTTGCGACGATGCAGAAACATAGGTAAAAAGGGTCAATATTCAGGATTAGAGAGCACTTGTTTAATCTTCTTGAATGAGTGGGAAGATATGGACATATTTATTTGATGTATGATACAGTGGAGATGGCACTCAGAGACTAACTCTATCTGAGATCAAGGGATATGTGGCCAGTGACAAATTACTGTGTAACAGGGGGGGATATCTCATCTGAACGACCAACAAGATTAGCAGAATACATGTATAATCATAATTATAGCAATATATCAACATCATTTAAACCATTATCTAATTATCATTACATGACCATACCAACCACATATCATGACCTCATGAACTACAACTATCATCATCTCAATATATGCATAACAACATATAAACAATGACATGCACAACCAATGCATAACCAACATACACTCATGATGAATACATCCAAAAAGAACACCATCAAATTTCACATGGTGACACCGCAACAACCATGACCAACACCATGCATACACAACAAACATATAGTGCACAAGCATAAGGTACACATATGAAATTGACATGTATACATGACAAACACACACCGCCCATCTAGTCGAAGAGGTGAACCATGCTCTAATACCACTATGTAACACCCTCCTCCCACATTTACCCAAGCTAACCAATTCATTGGGGTAAACATGTGACGAGAGGATACTATGATGTGATTCAACTCCCAATGTACAGTTAAGGAAGTGGAACCAACATAATGAAACCAAACTAACCTTCCACATATTCTACAAAACCCTAAGGAACCAACCAACCCTTCTAGGTGACCAACCCCTAAGACAACCTGACAATTTACCGATCTGGGCCCCCAATCACTCCCATGACAAGCCATGCATGTGACTGAGGCTTTCCAGTCACTCCGACAATAAGGCATGCCAGTGACTGGGGACTTTTTCAGGTAGTTTTGAGCCAACAACCCCAAATTCTGAGCCAGCTTTTCAAGGCTAGGTCTTAGGCCATTGCCCAGAACTTCATGAAACCTTCAGAAATCGTAAATATCATTGAAATAAGGTTACTAATGCAAACATTTGATCAAGGACTTGATTGTACCTCTAGTAGCCATGACAAGAATTTCGTCAAAAATGTCACAAATATGTAAAATACAGGTCAGAACAACATATATGAGCATAGGAGTCTCATACTTATCTGATATTCGTAAGGAAGCATTGACGCCTTATCAAAATAACTGCATTATCATCTATTAGGTCATATATTCATTTTACATTCATTTTCAATCAAAACATGATTAGATCCATACATCAAGTTTGTCATAAAACATACTCATAACCAACATATAACCAACAAAAATAACAAGGACATAACAACCATAAAAACCACATATGAATTAGTACATTTACCTATGAAATGCCAAGGAGAAAGAGCTATTATCAATTAATGCATAAGCCAACTAGGTTTGAGACTTACACGAACCACCCGACTATAGATTTGTTGAACCGAATCTTTCTTCCAACCAATCCCCCTGTTCCATATTCGAAGCATGAATGTGGGACACAAAAAAACCAATCTAGGTCTCCTCAGGCTTTACCACAATCCTCACCAGATCACTAGGCCCTAAACAAGTATGGATGCCTTTGGATCTCTCCACCTACATCGTGATGAATTTTCATGTCTCCTAGTCTCTAGGCTTTACCGTATATCTTGTCATTCAACGATCGAGGATTCCTAGGCCTAATCAAGACTCCACCCTCCATGATTTACCGTATATCCTTCCATTCACCAGTCGAGGATGCCTGATCGAGGGCACACACTTATAGGCTTTACTCTATATCCTATCATTCACCAGTCGATGATTCCTAGGCACCGATGTACACAAAATATGGCTTTACCGCAATCCCACCTTCTATGGTCTAGGAATTCCTAAGCCTTGTGTTATTTCTTTCAGAGACCACCTCCATTAGTTTCGAAACCATACAGAAATCCAACTTAACCAAGTAAAAGAGAACCCATCACTCCATGGTTGTTCAGAAATTGCAAGGCAAGGCTAAAGACATTGTCACACCTGGCAAAACCTATTCCCATGACAACAAGAGAACCAAGAACACACATGCGTAACCATGCATGCCAAAACTAGCAAGGAAATAATACATGCAACTTGATACCTTCAATCAATCTCATTGTAGCAACTTAATCCTTCTCTTCCTTTCTTAATCTTTGCTTCCCCTTGCCTTCTTTGCTTTCCTTGATCCAATGCTGAAGTGCTCCAAGAAAGCTCTAAGTGTCCAAGATTGAGAGATGTAGGTTTTAACCCCGTATAGAAATTACCTACATATGAATTCTTAAACACAGAAAATAAACAATGTGAGAGAATAACACATAAAACACATATACACAAATATTTTCCCCTGGATCCCAAAACCGAGACTACCGGCTTGATTTAGCCACTTAATCCTTCTCTTCCTTTCTTAATCTTTGCTTCCCCTTGCCTTCTTTGCTTTCCTTGATCCAATGTTGAAGTGCTCCAAGAAAGCTCTAAGTGTCCAAGAGTGAGAGATGTAGGTTTTAACCCCGTATAGAAATTACCTGCATACGAATTCTTAAACACAAAAAATAAACAATGTGAGAGCATAACACATAAAACACATATACACAAATATTTTCCCCTCGATCCCAAAAATGGGACTACCGGCTTGATTTTTCACTATATATTCCTTTCAATGTTATAATACATATGTATACATGCCAAAGCATCCAATACCATGGACTGAAAACCATCGCGTCCAAAACCATGTGCGAAAAATCAGGCACAAAACCATAGGTAGGTCCGCCCAACCTAATATAGGGTCCAAAAACAAAATTTTTCGGGGCGCTGCCCTAGACCCCATTGAGTGGGGTTACCTATGTTGGATACCTATACCAATAGGTTTCATATTTCATGATTGGCAAATTCAAATTCCAAATATGCTCTGCTTTGCTGATACAAAGATCCCATATTTCCAAGAGAAGACAAGGTGTGTACATAGCTTCATGTTTACTAAATTTTGATGGATGGTCCAACAGTCTAATCTGGATCATGCCATGTTTCAATTTTCTGATTGTAGAATAGAGAAAGAAGTCTGTCCAAACTGTTTAATCTTGGCAGACCAATAGTTAGGCAGAGAAACTAAGGTTCCCAACTGCTTAATCTGGGGCCTTGGAAGCAATAAGGGTAGTGCTAAATAGGCAATCAAAAGAAAAAGCCAATGGAAAAGAAAAGGCACATAAGGGTCTGCAAGTCCAAGTGCACCCTCCAAGAAGAAACAAAAAATGCTAGGCAAATAGATGGGTAGGTAGATGGGGTTGCATAAATGGTATTCCTTTCAAACTGAATCTGGCCGGTCAAGATAAGGAAAACAACACAATGGAGCATGTCTAACTTCCTTTTTTCCTTGTTTTACACTCATTTACTAACACCCCTACACCAGTTGTGTTTATGAAAGAATTCAAGGCTTTATGTTGGTTCTGGTTTCCTTTAAGAGCCACATTTCTTGTCTAAAAATCTTTTCATTTTGATCTACTCCCTAAGCTAAGTGGTTTTCAAATAAACTTAGTGATATCACTCCTCATTCACCTTTTCCCTCCATATTAACCCCTAACTTCTATTATCTAAATTCCCTATGTCACCCTTTCCCTACTATTATAACACTATGGTGTATAAACCCCAAGCATTCTATAAATATCCCCCCCCCCTTGGCATTATAGCCATATGTTCACTACTAGGGAATCAAATTGACATCTGGTTAGTTTAAGAACCCCAAGCCTTACCTATTTTCCTCCTTCAGAAAGCATTTAACCTATTCAACCCTTCATTTGCTAAAAAATCTTGTAAAAGACCCATTTTCACCCTTAACCCGCTCAAACGACAAAATTACATGAAAAACCCACTTTTTCCGACTTATCCAAAGTCTTGGAGCTATGCGCGATTTTATAAATAAATACATTGAAAAACCCAGTTTTTTCAACTTATCCAAAATCTTGGAGCTATGCGCGATTTTATAAAGAAATACATTGAAAAACCATACAAATTCGCCAATATTCCAAAGTCCCGCCGGGCATGAATTTCATCAAAAAATACATATTTTATTGCCCGCCCGACGCTGTATCGTCTGGACAAGTCATTGGCCCATCGACTGTCCAATCGGGCGCCTTTCATCCAACGACCCACGTGCATATCGGACCGGTCCCGACGTCCGTGAATTACCTTCCGATATATGTCAGAGGGTGACGTCAAGCCTCTACCATGCGTCACCCTCACAGTGTATCGGAGCCCCCTCTGACATTTCCGCTTCCGTATGAAAGGCGGTGCGATATCATACCGCCTACGGTTTCCGGTTTCCGCCAACCCGCCTTGCCAACGTCACTGCCAGCATCACTGCTACGTCATCGCCGTGTCAACGCCCTCGTCTATCATTTCTCCACCTGTCCGCCACCTCACCATCCCCGTGGACCACTCTTAAGCCGCCACGTCACCTGATGACGTCATGCTGACGTCATCCGACGTTGGCCCCACCCGATGATGTCATCCAAAAAAGGGCGCCAATGTTCCAAAAATCCATATTTTGGCCAAAATTTCGCGTTTTTTGCACTTTTTGCAAAAACGACTGTTGTGTCTTCTGCATGCATTTTACGTCCAAACTCACGCCAACCTGCTGAATTCGACCTGGAAGCCATCGGCGCGCCAATCCACCTGCATTTGTGACCAGGACCGTCAGTATACCAGGTATTTATCCCTGTAAATCCTCTCTGCGCCTGGGTTTGTCTGAAAATTGCCTAAATTGACTTAAAACACAGAAAAACATACAACTGACCGGCAAATCCCCTGTGCCTAGTTCCCATTTGAAGTTATAAAGTCGAAATTCACCGGCTAAGCCTTGTTTACCAAAGCTTTCGCAAAACCTGCATTCTGTTCGCGCAATCGTAAACAGGGAACCCGAACTACACCAAATTACTGTGAAAAAAGTCTGTTAAGGACAAATATTTTCCCTTTTAGTGCTTCCTGCAATATTTCAATTGCTGCAATTGACCCTTTTGTCCTCTGTTTCTTAACAAATCACCTCTCCTTTCAAGAAACACTCTTTTCTGTTACTCTGCACAGTAACACTAGTTTACATATAAGCAGAGTTTTAAAGTAACCATGGATACACCAGTAGCACCTGTGGCCCTCAATGTTGCCCCTTTAAATTCCCCTTAGAGAGAATTGGAGTGGAAGGCATTAGCAGATTTGGATTATCAAATCTCAGAGGAATTTCTAATGCGCAGCAAGTTCCACATCCACCTGTTAAATGAATTAAAGAGTAAACATGAGACTGGAACAGATGTATTGGGCATTTGGGATTCCTTCCTCCTAATCTTCAAGCTTCCTCAGGTCAATCCATTTCCTGACCTAATTCACCTGTGTGCTGATGGTTATGATGCCACTCAGAGGGCTGTGCTTGACCCTTCAGGCTCAGTTGTTTTCTATATTACCCCTGAGGCCATCAGAGAGATGCTGCAATTGAAAACTGAGAAGAAATTGGTTCCTTTATATTTGATTGATCTGATAAAGAAAGGATATAAGATGACAGATGCTTAGATCACCAAGCTGAACCAACTATATATTAAATCTGATACTGTGGAGTACCCTCCCATTTCTCATGTTTACCTCAACCCATTGGGCAGGGACCTTGCAGATATGATCAGTCCCATTCTAGGTTATAACTCCATTGAGTATGTTGATGAAACTGTACTGGTGATGATGCTCATGTTTTCCCCTGGCAAAACTCCAATCTGCTATGACTATGCCACCTATATATCAGACAAAATGCATGAGCAATTGATGAACCTATCAAGGGAAAGGGTGTTCAGATACTCCTCCTACATCTACCACTTGATTTTATACTATCAACATGAGAAATTTTCCTTTGATATGGAAAGAGTGGATGCACAAGGAAATCCAAGGTCAGTAGTGTATTGGACCTCAGCTATTCACTCCACACCCTATTCTCCATACACTTACTGTGAGTTTATAGACCTTTTTATCCACCCAGCCATGTCTCTGCTCCTGAGCTCACCTCCTCCAAGACTAATCGATGAGATGTAGAGGGTCCTTCAGTTGTCCAAGGCATACAGCATTGGGGATTGGTATTTTTACCAAAATCACACCGTTATTAGAATTTACGGCTGTGAGTTACCCCCATACAGACTGCCCAAATATGTGCCTATGAGGTTGTTTTCCCTTGAATACTTCAGGCAGTTTGGGAATGATGATGTGAAGAATTTTTGAGGCAAAGGCAAGAAAGCACAGCTGAAGGTAAGAAACCAATTGGGCCACTTTATTTATAACAAAAGGGAGGAAGGCTGGCAAGAGGCAGACAGAATGCTAGAAGGCCTTGGCTTAAAGACCAGCTTCCTCTGGAAACCTTATGACCCCAATCACTTCATAACCTTAAGAAGTGTCAAGTAT
>APFE030769762.1:0-23481 GCA_000404065.3 Pinus taeda | reverse complement strand
GAGATGCAGAGGATCCTTCAGTTGTCCAAGGTATACATCATTGGGGATTGGTATTTTTACCAAAATCACACCGTTATTAGAATATACGGTTGTGAGTTACCCCCATACAGACTGCCCAAATATGTGCCTATGAGGTTGTATGCCCTTGAACACTTCAGGCAGTTTGGGAATGCTGATGTGAAGAAATTTTCAGGCAAAGGCAAGAAAGCACAGCTGAAGGTAAAAAACCAATTGGGCCACTTTGTTTTAAACAAAAGGGAGGAAGGCTGACAAGAGGCAGACAGAATGCTAGAAGGCCTTGGCCTAAAGACCAGTTTCCTCTGGAAACCTTATGACCCCAATCACTTCATAACCTTAAGAAGGGTCAAATATAGGATGTCCAGTTATGACCATGTAAGGTTGCCTCACATAGAACAATATGCAAATCAAGCAAAATGGAAGAGAGGCACATTAGAGGAACCTGTCACAAAAGAAGATTAAATGAAAGAGCACGAAGAAATCTCCTAAAGATGGCTGACTTAGAGATTTCTGCACAGGTATTTGCTCTTCCAAGAAATCAAGTGGGAGCAGCTGCTTCATCCTCCACAACACATCAGAAGGAAGTCAAAGCTACAGATCAAACCTCTAGCAAAGGCAAGGAGAAAGAAATGGAGATAGAGCAGCCACTTCAGGAAGAGGTACAACAACAACAACAAGTACAACAACAACAACAGGTACAGCAACAACAACAGGTACAACAGCAAGAAAAGGAACAACCAGTGCAAGAAGAGCACACAGCAGAGGCCCCAATTGTCACTGAGTAGTAGCCACCACAAATTGTGCCTCCTAGGCAAGAAACAAGAGCTGAAGCTTCAGTCCTTCAAACCCCAGAAAAGGAGGACATAAGCAGGAAAAGGGACAGAGAGACTCCCCTCACAACATCAACAACTCAAGGGGAAAAGAGGCATAGAATGAATCCTTTTTCAGAGGAAGAAATGCCAATAGGGAAATCTTTGGGCATGGGCCCACCTAGCATGGAGGCCTCTGCAAGTTCCTTCCAGCAGGAACAAGAGAGGACAACAGGAGGAGAAGTTAGCTCCTCAAGCCAACAAAGAGGAGGTGAACTGAGCATCAAGCAGCAGTTCATGGACATAAAGAAGAAGAATGAGCCCATAAGGATACAATTATATAATCATCTGTTGAAAATGGCTCCCACCAACCAGCAAAGACTTATGTCTGCCTATGATGTCCAGGAGGGCAAGATGATTATGAGCCACTTCATGCCAGCTGTGATGCAGCCACAGTCAGCTGCAGACTACATCAAGACCAACCTTGAGGTCCTTGCCAAGGACATCCACCTGATGGATCAGATAGAATTACATAAGAAAACGGGTGAGATGGTATATGCCTCCTTGGCAGATAAAACATTGGTGAATTACAGGCTAGAAAATAGCCTAAATAATACAACTGCCCAACTTGAGTTGGAGAGAGCATCCTCTCAAGCAAAGGAAAATAGAATCAAAGCTTTGGAGGACATCATAATAGAACTTGGGCATGATCCCAAGGATAACAAAGCTGTGCAGGAACTGTTGAAACTAAGGGATGCGGACATGGCATCATTAAGGAAGATGATCAAGATCCCAGCAACTCTTCATCCCCAAACTGAAGAAGTGGCCCAACTGAGACATGACAAGGATGCAGCAACTATGTTGGTGTCACTATATAAATAGCTGATCCTAACACAAGAAAAGTTGGGAGAATCAGAGGCTGCACTACAGGCAGCATTGCAACAGAAAGAGGCAGGCCAAACTTCTCATCCCCCTCCAGAAATAGTCAATCTGGAAGAAGCTCCTCAAACCACTGCCCCTCCCATTCAGCAGACAGAGCAAACAACACCCTCTACCTCAACACCAACAACAGAGCAGGCTCAAAGTCTTGACATGCAGAAACTCAAGAATGAAATTCAGGTCTTGGAGGCCCAAATGACAGAGCTGAATCAAGCCAAAGAGACTTTGGCTAAGATCAATGAAAGATATGATAAATCCAAGCAGAATGTAGCTGAGAAAGAAAGAGAGATAAAGGCTCTCAAAAGGAGGATAAATGAGCTGGAGAAAGAGCTCACACTTGATAAAGTAACAACTGAGCTCAAGAGAATCCTATGGGCCAATATTGGCCAATCCATCACTGACCAGTGGAAATATATTGAGGCTATTCATGAGCAGATGGGGCTCATTGGAAAAGCACATAGGGAAATCTAAAGAGCAAGGGCATCTCTAGGAAATATGCTCGAGGCTGCCACCAGAATGATCAATGTGCTTAATCACAGAATAAGTTCTCAGCTGGCCACAATGGGAATTTCCAACAGGACTGAGACCATTTCGATGGTCAAAAGGGTCCTGACACTAAGAACCCTGGTACAAACATTAGAGAGAAGAAGCAAGGATATGCAGACAAACATTAATAAATTCATGGACAAATTTGTAGCATTGCAGAACAGAGGTCTTCCTAGCTTAATGGGCAGTGCAGGAAGACTACTTTCCCATGAAAATTATGCCAAGAGGGTCAACACCTTTGCTACAAATCAGATTGCAGAAAAGCCCAGCACTTCAGGAGAATCAGGGCCAGCATCAGGACATAATCTCTACAACAGGGTAGAGAACTTATTTTTTATCATGAATGAAATTAATCACTTGTTTGATGTGCCTCCGAATTTCTATAAATATACAGAGGTGGATGAGACTATAGAGGCAATTTTAAGACATCAATTGCCCACACAGGAAGTCTGGACTGGATTGATACAATTAATACTGACAAACCAGAGCCTGTAATCAAGTTTTTTCCATTGAAATATGTAAGTTGTCATGCACAGGAAAATTTTGATATATCAGCATGTATGGAGAAAAAGAGGCTGAGCCAACTCAGCGAAACTATTCGACTACCACAGCAACACTGACAGTCACAGGTGACAGGGCCGAAAAGGTACAGGAGGGCAGAGCTGCAAAGACACGTCATTCATCATTTATAACAAAGCGTTCAACCGACTCAATGACCTCCAAAGGTCAAAAATCTTCTGACAGAATTAAAGAGCATTCAGGTTGTATTGAAAGCTGCAATGACTTCTGATTTGCTATTTCCTGTACGAGTAGGTGAAGATATTTATTTCTCAGATGACTCAATGCCTGAGATATTTTGTATGAAACATTTCTATATATTCCCCCTCACATGAGTTTGCAGGGGTTGGTTGTTGTTGATGTCTCTTCCAGAGCTCTTTTATTGTAAATTCTCAGAGAAATAATACAAAAGCCGATGGAATTTCCAAAGCTGTGTGTTGTTGGATTCATTGTGGTGTTTAACTAAAAGTTACAGGATTCCTACATACTTCATGGCACAATAACTTTTCCCTAAACCTCTTCGTTATGCATTTTGTTATCTTTTCATATCTCTTTCATGCTTCTGTGCTTTACAGTTAATGGCAAGGAAAAAGAATAGTTCCAGGATTTAATCACAGATTACCCCGAACTCAAGCTAAGTTATTATAAATGTTTTCTTCAGTTATAGTAATAAAGGTGTAATTCTTAATTGCTGCCCCTTCACACTATATCTCTCACAGTGATTATTGTTTCCGGAATTCAAGTTTGCTCCTGAGGAATATATCTCCTTCCCACACCCCAGCTTAGTGAAAAATTCTTAATTGCTTTTCACTGGTTATTTGCATTTCACCATCATAATTTCAAGTTTGTTTTATGAAGTATTCAAATGGCCCTGTAATTTCAGCTGCTCACCTCAAGATTTCAAAAAACTAGTAGCCACAGACTCCATTGCCCAATGGACTAACATTATCTGCAGATTTCCACTTTGGGTACAGAAAGACATCCTTTCAACCAAACATAAACCAAAAACCTTACTTCATAACTAGCCTAAAATCTCCACAGAACAGAGACAAACCTTAAAGAGAGAGCCCCTCTCTGATTACAGTTGGGCTAGAAGCTGTAATCCAAAGATTGGTTAGTGGTTACCCCGACCGTATTCCCTTGGGAGTCAAAGGGAACAACCTGGGTGTTAACAACCTACATCCCTCAAACCCCCTGTGACCTCCTTGCTATGCAATCAGTGCAATGAAGGGGGGGCTTCGCCCCCCTTCTAACTCCCCAGTTAACTACGCCAGTTAGTCTTGGAAAGAATATAACACAATGCAACATTCTCTCACTTGTTGTTTTCTTTCCACAGGGGGCCATAGGAGAGCTTAGTCATTTATCCATCCCTGCAACGCCCATTGTTTCTCTACACCAATAGAACTTCTCAGAGCTCACAGATTTTGTCAATGCATGTGCAGTATTCTTTAAAGTGTCCACCTTTACCAGCAACACCTTTTTTTCTTCTATCATATCTCTCACAAAGTGATATTGAACATCAATGTGCTTCATCTTTGAATGATATGCAGGGTTCTTAGCTAACAAAATTGCACTTTGGCTGTCACAGTCTATCCTTACAGCTCCTTGTAATAACCCCATACTTGAACACAATCTCTGCAACCAAAATGCTTCCTTTCTTGCATGAGTGGCTGCCATGTATTCTGCCTCTATAGTTGATAGTGCTACTACATATTGTTTCTTACTCATCCAAATGGATGCACCTCCAAATAGGTTAAACACATACCCACTTGTAGATATTCTCTAATCCATATCTCTAACCCAGTCTGCATCAACAAAGCCATGAATATCCAACACTCTGTCCAATCCTGGTTTTCCTTGGTAGCACAAACCGTAATCACTAGTGCCACGCAAATACCTGAAAACCCACTTCACTACTGTCCAATGCTCCTTCCCTAGTTTTGACAAAAACCTGCTCAATACTCCCATTGCATGTGCAATCTCTGGTCTAGTACAGACCATCGTATACATCAGGCTACCGACTGCACTTACATATGGAACACGGGACATGTCCTCTTACTATTCTTGTGTCTTGGGACACTGTTCAACAGATAACTTTACACCTATAGGAATATGAACCTTCACCGGTTTATTATCCTGCATATTAAACCTCTGTAATATTGTCTTGACATACTTCCTTTGGTTTAACCAGAGCTTCCTCTTTGTTTGTTCTCTTTTAATTTCCATGCCCAAAATATAGTTTGCAGCACCAAGATATTTCATGTTGAATTTGGAGGACAAATGGGTCTTCAAATCTTGGATAATTTCTTTGTCATTTCCAACCAGAAACATACCATCCACATACAAGACTAGATAAATAACATGGTCACCAATTAATTTAAAATACACACAGTGATTTTCTTTGCTTCTGGTGAAGCCAAGTCCCCGTATAAATGTATCAAATTTCTGATACCACATCCTTGGTGACTGTTTTAACCCATACAGAGACTTCTTTAACTTGCATACCAGTTCTTTCTTACCCTTCACTGCAAAGCCTTCAGGTTGCTTCATGTAGATTTCCTCTTCCAAATCCCCGTGAAGAAATGTGTCTTCACATCCATCTATTCTACCTCAAAATCAAAAGCAACAGCAATAGATAAAAGTAATCTAATAGAAGTTACCTTGGCAACAGGAGAAAAAATATCACCAAAATCTATTCCCGGCACCTGGGAGAAACCTTTTGCTACCAACCGAGCTTTGTATTTCTCCACCTTCCCTTCTGCATTTGTCTTCTTCTTGAACACCCATTTGCTGCCAATGGGTTTCCTTCCAGCCGGCAACTCCACCAGATCCCAAGCCTCATTTTTGTGCAAAGATGCCATTTCATCAACCATGGCCTCTTTCCAGAGTTTTCCATCCTCTGAATCTACTGCTTCCTTCACAGTTCTGGGATAATCGTCAGTAATAGATAAAGAAAAATTTGAACAGAAAGTAGATTGACTATCTCTTTCTCACTTCCTTCTTTCTCGAACTAATCTTCTCACACCCGGAGTTTGTGGCTCTTCATCTTCTGATTTCTGCTCTATTGTAGAGTCTGATTCTTCCTCCTTAAGCTCAAACTCTATCTTCTTAGGTTCCTTTGGTTGGAATTCATGTTTAATAACATCTTTCACATCTCTGAACTCCACGTCTCGGTTGTACACAACCTCCCTTGTTATTGGGTTCCAAAGCTTATAACCCTTTAAACCATCCTTATACCCAATAAATATGCACTTTTCAGATTTACTATCTAGCTTTGTTCTTTTCTCCTTTGGAACATGTACATATGCATCACATCAAAATACCCTCATATGTGAAAGAGAGGGTTTCTTACCAGTCCATACCTCTTGTGGAGTCTTATCCTCCAATGTTGATGAAGGTGATCCGTTGACCAGGTAACATGAAGTCTCCACCGCCTCTGCCCAGAATTCTTGTCCTAATCTGACACCACTGAGCATGCTTCTTACCCTTTTCATCAATGTCCTGTTCATTCTTTCTGCAACTCCATTTTACTGTGGTGTATATGGAGTAGTATTTTGTCATGATATACCACACTTCTTATAGAACTATTCAAATTCCTTATTGCAAAACTCTCCACCGTTATCTATCCTCAACACCTTTTCTTCTTCTTTGTCTAGTTTTCCACCAGAGCCTTAAATTCTTTAAACCTGTCAAAGAATTCAGATTTCTTCTTGAGGAAATATATCCATGTATTCCTTGAGAAGTCATCCATAAATGATACATAGTACACAGACTTACCCAGTGATGGAACCTTCACAGGTCTAAACACATCACTGTGCATAAGCTTAATATCTGTTTCACCCTCTTACCACTAGAGGGGAAACTCACCCGATTTTGCTTCCCATATACACAATTTTCACATAAATCAAATCCAGAGAGCTATTACTCATACCTTCTACCTTACCTTTACCATGAAGTATTCGAAGGCCCTTCTCTCCAATATGTCGAAGCCTTTGATGCCATAGCATGATCTTCTCTCCAGAGACCACTAGATTTTCTACTCCACTTTCAGGAACCATAGAACTGTTGCACCCATCAACAACAGTGCTACCTTGCAGCTTGTACAGAGATCTAATTCGAATTCCCTGCATCAATACCAGTGCCCCCTGGACCATCTTTCTAGTATCCTTCTCGAACATTGTTTTTACACCTGCATCATCTAGCTTTCTTACAAAAATCAGATTTCTGGCCAATGCAGGAATATGCAAAACACCCGGAAGTGTTCTAACGCTTCCACCTTGCAACACCAACTTTACTTTTTCGCGACCAATGATTCTTGCCTTCCTATCATCCCCTAACAAGACATCACCACCATCGTATTTCTCATACTCGCAGAACCACTCTCTATTGGTAATGAAGTGAAAGGATGCACTTGAGTCAATCAACCATGCTTCATGATCTACATGTGTACTTGAAGAAGCCAAGTACACATCCCCACCTTCATCTAAGGTGGTTTTCGCCTTTGTAGAAGGAGCATCATCAGATCCCTTACCTTTATCAGGAGCCTTAGATTTATAGTTCCTTTTGTAGTGCCCTTGCTTTCCGCATTTCCAGCACACCACCTTTACAGGTTTTCCTGGAGATTTAGATATCCCACTCGATGACTTATTTTTGTTTCTGTTATGGGACCGTCCTCGTATAGAAAAGGCATCACCATTCTGGCTCTCCATATTTTTCCGTCTCATTTCCTCCGTCAGCAAGGATGAGACTTTTTCATCAAACTGCAAGGCAGTTTCATTGCTACCTATTGCAATAACTAGACTATCCCACGAATGTGGTAGAGAACACAACAAACTGATGCACTTATCTTCATCTGAAATTTTAATATCAATAGATAGTAACTAACTTACCACAGTATTAAATGCATTCAGATGCTCTGTCAACGAGCCTCCATCTTTCATCCTTAGGTTATACAACTTGTTCTGTAGGAACAATTTATTCACCAGAGACTTAGATTGGCACAAAGTCCCTAACTTGTCCCACAAAGCCTTCACTGTAGTTTCCCCTGATACATTCAACAATACTGAATCTAAAACACACAATCATATTTTGCTCTTTACCTTCTGATCCAACTTCTTCCATTCTTCATCGGAAACTCCCATTGGTTTATTACCCAGATCTACCGCAATCTACTGATCTTTATCCACCAACAGATCCTCCATCTTGAGTTTCCACAACTCAAAACTCTGACCATTAAATTTCTCAATCTCTATCTTTCCACTGCTCACCATCTTCTTTCACCACTAGAATCGATCTCACAGATCTCCCACTGAACAGGGTCTACCACAAGTCCGAGTGAAACCCCTCAGCAACAAATGTGTCCCCTTGAAGCCAAAACAACTCTGATACCAAATGTAGGTTTTAACCCCATACATAAATTACCTGCATACGAATTCTTAAGCACAAAAAATAAACAATGCGAGAGCATAAGACAAAACACATATACACAGAGATTTTCCCCTAGATCCCAAAATTGGGACTACTAGCTTGAATTTTCATTATATATTCCTTTCAATGTTACAATACATATTTATACATGCTGAAGCATCCAATACCATAGACCAAAAACCATCGCATCCAAAACCATGGGCCGAAAACCATCGCGTCCAAAACCATGTGCGAAAAATCATGCACAAAACCATAGTTAGGTCCACCCATCCTAATATAGGGTCCAAAAACAAAATTTTCCGGGGTGTTGCCCTGGATCCCATAGAGTGGGGTTACCTGCAACCCTCAAACCCCTTGTGACCCCCCGGCCCCCCCCTCCCACTACACAATCAACACAACAAAAGGGGGGCTCCGCCCCCCTTCTAACCCCCTGGTTAACTACATCGGCTAGTCGTAGAAAGAATATAACACAACCCAACAAGAGAGAGAGAATATAGCGAGAGCTCCAAAACTAAACTAACAAAAGGTTGTGAACTAATCCTCATAATTTTTTTTATTAATTGTAGGAATTGGCAGGGTAAGTTCCTTAGATAGAACACCAAAGGACATCACTTACAAACAGATCACAAGTCAATACACCAGTATTCTTGACGTGTTTAAAACCCTCAAAGAGGGAAACAATCCACAGCCTGAGCCAACACAACCACTTCAAGCAATTTATTATTAAAAGAAATAAAATTTACATAAGCTTCTCTCATGAATGGTCACCCTATAAATGACCCTCCATGCTCTTTAAATATAGATCATGGACCAATAAGGTGTTAAGCCACAGATCAAGTGTTGGTAGTACCGAGGAGAGAATGAACTGTCAGATCACTTCATGTCTAGAACATATCGTGACCGTCAGATTGTAAGTTACAAATTTACATAGTAAAGAAACAATCTTTACCTAAATCTACACTAGACCAAGTTATACTTAACTATTTCCTATGTGTTGGAATATCCTAACATGCCCCCTTAAGAACAACTTGGGATAGGATTGAAGGATGTACAAATATGACACAATAGGTGAAGGAAGGAGGCATTAGAGCCTATCCCCCCTTAGTGACAACTCCCTGAACTCCAACCATAAATCGGAGTTTAGTAAACTTTACCTCTGTGAGAGCCTTTGTAAAGATGTATGCAACTTGATCATCGGTTGAACAATATTGCACATCAAGAACATGGTCATGAATGAGCTTTCTGATGAAGTGCATGTGTAGTTCAATGTGTTTGATACGTTGATGTTGGACTAGATATTTTCATAGTTGAATGGCACTTTGATTATCACACCAAAGTGTAGTCAGATGCTGCTACTAAAAGCCAAACTTTGACAGGATTTGACGAAGCCACAAGGCTTCCTTACTAGCTTCTACGACGCCATGATACTCTACTTCTGTTGAAGAAAGAGAAATGGCACTTTGTTTCTTGCAAGCCCATGTAATAGGTCCAGAACCAAGAATGAAGACATAACCTGCAGTAGACTTCCGATCATCAGGGTCACCAGTCCAATCAGAATCAGTGAAACGAACCAATAGAGGAGATGCTTATGCACTGTAATGAATCCCAAACTGAACTGTACCTCGAACATAACAAAGTATTCTTTTAGCTGCTTTCCAATGAATTTCATGTGGGTTTTGCATAAACTGAGCAATAAGGCCAACAAAAAAGGAAAGGTTGGGACAGGTATGGGCCAGATATAAAAGTTTTCCTACAAGATGACGGTATAAGGTAGCATCAACTTCAAGGGAAGTACAAGTGACTGAAAGTTTGGCTCTAGAATAAAAGGGAGAAGGGGCTGGCTTACAGTCTTCCATGTGAAAGTGGCGTAGAATATCACAAGCATACTTGGGCTGGGAAAGGGAAATACCTTCCTTGGATTGCAAGACTTGAAGACCAAGAAAATAATGCAAGTGTCCTAAGTGTGTCATTTCAAAATACTTTTTAAGGCTAGACTGCACATGGTTTATAAGGTTGGGATCACTACTAGTAAGGATAAGATCATCAACATAAAGAACAAGAATGATAAGAGACTTATCCACTTTCTTGGTGTAGACAATATTATCAGAATGACACCTAGAATATCTAGTATCTAAAAGAAAGCTATCCATTTTAGCATACCAAGCCCTAGGGGCTTGCTTGATACCATGAAGGGATTTCTTAAGCTGACATACAAGTATATAGTCTATTTGTATAAATCCAAGAGGTTGTTCCATATAGATTTCTTCATGTAAGTCTCCATGCAAAAAGGTAGATTTAACATCCGTCGTATGGACTTCCCATTTGAAAGAGGCAGTAAGGGAAAGAACAAGGCGTATAGAGTTCATTTTGGCAATAATGGAGAAGGTTTCAGTATAGTCAATGCCTTCAACTTGTGAAAAACCCTTAGCAACAAGACGAGCTTTATGTTTATCAAATTTTCCATCTGGTCCATACTTGGTTCTGTAAACCCATTTGCATCTAACAAGTTTTCGTCCCTTTGGAAGGGGAACAAGATCCCATGTATCATTTGCCAATAATTAACGATATTATTCATTCATAGCTATGTCCCAATCTAGATGGCACGAAGCTTCTACAAAGGTCTCAAGATCATAATTCGCTGAAGCTTGAGCCAGTGAAGAAGAGGCTCTATCAAACTGAGAACGTGTACATCGTTGATCTGTAGGATCACCTGCTGCATCCCAAGTAGCACAGACCCATTTTGGAAGCTGACGAGCTGAAGGAGGATCCTGAGAAGGTGGGGGAGGATTTTCATCCTCACTGTCATCATCTAAAAAAGAAATATTTTCAGAAGTATAAGGGATAGAGAGAGGTGGCACATCTGCCGAACTAGGCTCCTAGGCCAATATATTTTCAGCAAACTTTACATCTCTCCTAATGATAACATTTTTGGACTTAAGTGGAATAATTCTATATCCTTTGACATCTTCAAAATATCCAACAAAAATAGATTTTTCACTCTTAGGTTCTAAGCCTTTATGTTTCTCATCGAGAATATGGGCCCATGCTTCACTTCCACAAACACGAAAATGACTTACATCTGGTTTAATTGAGCTCCATGCTTTTTCTGGAGTGATAATCTTTAAGCGTTAGTAGGAGTGTGATTCACTGTGTAATTTTCACAGTTTATTGCTTCTGCTCAAAAATTAAGACTAAGTCCTTTAGATTGAAGCTTACAATTAGCCATTTCCTTTAAGGTGTGATTCTTCCTTTCAGCTATACCATTTTGTTGTGGAGTATATGGAACAATATGTTTTATTTGAATTCCATGCTCAATGCAAAAGTTTATGAATTTGTTGTTAACACATTCTCCACCATTATAAGATCTTAGCTTAAGAATATGATGTCCAAATTGTTTCCCAACAAAGGCCTTAAAGGCCAAGAACATGTTAAATACTTCACTCTTGAGTTTTAAGAAGTATACCCAAGTGCGTCTAGAGAAATCATTAATGAAAGTTAAGAAATACTTGTAGCTAGAGAATGAAAAATTGGAAGTGGACCATATAAATCACTATGCACAAGTTGTAAAGGGGCTGAGGCGTGCCAAGAGGCACGTTTTTCAAAACTATCACGATGATGTTTTCCATGTACACATCCGAAACAAGCACCATCTCTGTAAGATACCATAGGAAGACCTGTCACCATATTTTATTTACATAAATTTTGAAGGGAGCGATAGTTTAAGTGACCAAATCGCTCATGCCAAAGTTTGCTCACTTCATCATTATGAGCAAAAAATACCGAGGGAAGAGTTGATGACCCGAAGTTGTTAAAATTATACAACCTTGTAGAATCATCAGCACTGCCAGTAGCTAAAATCTGTCTAGGATCTCTTAGGTCCTTAATGAAAATATCATGAGGTGACAATTCAACGATTTTACCTTCACCTGAATGAGTTATTTGATATACAGATAGAAGGTCGTAGGATAAGTTTGGAACACATAATACATCATTAAATTGACCATTGTCTAGATGAATATTTCCAGTCCCTACAACACTAAGAGATCTATCATCACCAACATATATATTTTTGGTGTTACAATCATTTAAAGAAGAAAACATGGCTTTGTTTTTGGCCATGTGATAAGAAGCTCCAGAATCAACGAGACACTCATGAGAGTGAGAAGAAGAAAATACATTTAGTGCATAACCAGATCAAGATGATTGACATCCACATGAAGAAAGTGCTATTCCTGAAGATCAAGTTGAAGTTGAAGAATGCTCCAAATGGATGTTATGCTTATTCATTGCTGCTTCCAAGGCTTCCATATTCTTAAAGCATTTGGATTCTAAGTGGCCATCTCGATTAAAAAATTTGCAATGTCTATCACTATTCTTCCCACATGAAGAAAGTGCTATTCCTGAAGATCAAGTTGAAGTTGAAGAATGCTCCAAATGGATGTTATGCTTAGTCATTGCTGCTTCCAAGGCTTCCATATTCTTAAAGCATTTGGATTCTAAGTGGCCATCTCGATTACAAAAGTTGCAAACTTCTATCAGTCTTCTTCCCTTTGTTTTTATTTGCCTTATCATTTTGTTAAATTGATTTTTCATTTTGAGTCTGAAATTGTTTAGGGCCCTTGTTTGGTTTAGGACCATTCTTTTTAGGATATTGTTTCTTAGGATTCTTTGAATTTAGTTATTGATGTGTAGCTAAGGCTTTCTTAGAAGAGTTTCCAATATTAATAAGAACAAGATGTAAGAGTTTTTCTTGTTCTCTTATTAAAGAATCACAAAAGGCATCAAAAGAGGGGGAATTGTAGCCTTGTTCTTGAGAAATGAAGGCTTCTCTAGTAGAATGGAAGGTGAAAACAAACACATAGTAGGCTGCTCCCAACTTAGTAAGAATGGAATAGATAAGGTTACCATCTTTTTTCTTAACCTTAACACCTTCCAAGAGAAGTCTAAGGGTCTTTAACTTGGACAAAAAATCTTCAATGGAAGAAAATTTATTGGGGTCCAACATAAGCAACTCATTTCTTATGGGCTCTAATTTCATTTTTAATTCTAAAAACTTTAGTGAGTTGTTTCATTTCTTCATTATGGGTATCAAGTTTTGCGATATGGAATCTAGGGTCTAGAGAAATAGACATCCCTATTAACCCACGTGCTTGATCTTGCCTAGTTTCCCATTTGGTTGCCTTATCTTCATCTTTAGGTTTAGTTTCTTGGCTTGAGGCTATTCTGTAAAGACCTTTACTTCTAAGTAAATTCACAATGTAGGACCACCATTGAAAGTAGTTGGTGCTGTCAAGAACAATTTGGCATGGAATTTCCATTTTAACAGAAATTGAAGTTGTAGATGCTGAAACTAAGTGTTCCAATGGAAAGATCTCGAAAAATTAGGCCGATTAAAAAAAAGGTTTCCGAATGAAGAAGTTGTGCTTTTTGAAGAAAAGTTGGTGAAAATGTGGACGAAGTGCATGAATGTGCAGAAGTGAATGATAATGTTATATTTAAAAAAAATCCTTCCCCTTTTCAAACTTAATCTAATTACCTCACTTTAAAAAAGATTTTATGTGACCCATTTTTATAGATAATTGAAAATCACTTTTACAATGGTACTTTATGAGCTACTCACTAAATTGTAACTTAAATAAAAGATAAAGAGACTTTATAATTATAAGTGACTCACTTTTTATAATGGGTGAGAACACTTTTACATAAATTAATTTTAAAACATAAGTTACATGTGCTTTTCGAAAAACTAACTTAACAAAAAGAAAGACTTGAATCAAAAACCTCTATTCTCATAAAGTAATTTTAGACCAAGTGAGCTAGTTTAAAAGGTTAGTAATTTTTGGAAAAGAGGAAGGGGGACCAAGTCAATTAGTTTAAAATGTTAGTAATCTTTGGAAAAGAGGAAGGGTTTTTTTTTAGTCACTGAAGCTTTGGGGTGCATGTTTACTTGAAAAAGCTCTTTTTGCCTACAAAACAAAAAACCACACAACCCAACACGGACATGCAAAAAAAACCAACCTTATGGCTTCAAGTTAGCTTTCGCCAAAAACTAAATATTTTCTTCAATGTTTGATTTTCCGAGATCACACTAACGCGCAGTGGAAAAGAGCTTACGCATGAGAAAAAATCCTTCCTTTTTATTTCTGATTTCCCAGATCACACAGAGTTGCGGGGCAAAGAGCATACATAGAAATGAAAGGTATAGATCCAGTAATAAAAAAAAAAGAGCTAAATAAACCGTAATAAACAGAGAGATGAATAACTAAAACTGCAAAAAAAAAGACTGTATATCTCCAGTTCTTAATAATGATGTAGCTAGGGCTACCAAAAAACTTTTCGCGTGAAACAAAAGGGGTTACTCACTAGAAAAAATGCCCATAACACAATAGAGCAGTCCTCTCGGCTGGAAAGCAGTCAGAAACAATAGATCTAGGAAACGACAGTCGGATGCAGTTGTACTGGCTTCGGATTTGGATCATAAACAGATGCGGCCCTCAAATAGCTTTGATACCATGTAGGAATTTACAGGGTAAGTTCCTTAGATAGAACACCAAAGGACACCGCTCACAAACATATCACAGATCAATACACCCATATTCTTGACGTGGTTAAAACCCTCAAAGAGGGAAAAAGTCCATGGCCTAAGCCAATGCGACCACTTCAGGCAATTTATTAATAAAAGAAAGAAAATTTAGATAAGCTTCTCTCATGAACGGTCACCCTACAAATGACCCTCCATGCTCTTTAAATAGAGATCATGGACCAATCGGGTGCTAAGCCATGGATCAAGTGTCGGTAATACCGAGGAGAGAATGAACCATCAAATCACTTCATGTCTAGAACATATTGTGACCATCGGACTGTAAGTTACAAATGTACATAGTAAAGAAACACACTTTAACTAACTCTACAGTAGATCGAGTTATACTTAACTATTTCCTATGCGTCAGAATATCCTAACATTAATGATGCCTCTATTTTCTTCATTTTCCATTATTTTCCTTCATTTTCCTTCTCACATGAAACATGTGACCTTTCACCTTACTTTTCTCTTAATTTCCTTTATTTTTATAAATAAAATGCCAATTAATGCCTCTTTGCCTTTTCAAATCCTTTGCCATTGCCTTTGCTAACTTCCTTAGCCATACTAAAGAAAATGAACACCCACACTAGGATGCCTTGCCCAACATTCAACTTGGAATAAGTGACCTGTAACCTTGGTTATTAATTTTCCTTTATTAGCTTTATTTACATGGAATTTTGACCAGGGCTGTTACACAGAGGTGCTGAAGTGGAGGTGTGTGAAAAAGGAACACGTGCAAGGGAATATAGTTTGGTGTTAGACTATGTTAAATGACATATAAATCTACTTCTCACGAGTCCTACTAGTTAGTGACCATCCACAATTTTAAATGATTCATTATTGAGTTCGTCTAGGGGAATTATTTCCGCATTGATGTTTTGTTAAGTGTTAGGTCGGGCTGACTTGGCTAGTGGTGGGATGCCTCAGATGGTAGATATCATGCACTTCATTTGTCATGAGTCTTGTTAGTTAGTGACACCTTGAAATTTTAAATGATGCATTATTGAGTTCGTCCTGATGAATTACTTCCACATTGACCTTCTATCAAAAGCATTTAGTCGAGTTAACTTGGGCAATGACGGGATGACTTGGATGATAGTTACTGTGACCTTGATTTCTAAAATCATGTCATTACATAAGTACCATAGTGCAAACATAAACAATTTCCTTATTTGTAATCACAATAGAGAGCATGCAATAAGTGTGCACAAGACTAAAGTGTTGTGGGGAACAATGATTTGCAAAACTTAGGGATGTGCGAAAAATAGGAAAAAATAAAATCTGAGTCCATTCTCTATACATTAACAAAATCAGACACAATAACCAAGAACTCAAATCATATTTAAAATCAATACTATACATGGAACACATATGTGAGACACAAAAATCTTTTCAAATGTTTATATTCATATTGATCAACAGAGCATTAGATATAATATATAAGTTGAGAATAGTGCTTGGAAAATTTGTGGTCATTAATACTTTTGTTCACAACCACAGGATGCAGAGCCATAAAACATTTGATACAAAACGTTATAATAGAATTCTTTGCATCATTTGTGAGCAGACTTAGAATATACAAAATAGACCAAACTATATTGTAATAGAGAAATCAAGGATGTCAAATCTTCTTGATTTTGACAATGATATTGTCCATCAAAATTGTCACAGGTTCCAATTATTAAGAATCCACGTAACTAGAAAATAGTCGTTGAGATGTTTTATTTGTATTCTTTAAATGATATATGTAGAAGCTTTGGGAAGAAGACTTGAAGGAGGTCCTTTGAAAGGGTGCAACCTAGCTTGCCATCTGCATCCTTGATTGTACATTGCAAATTTTGTTCATAAGAAAATATTTTTTTGTCAACACAATTTGTGCAATAAAGCATGTTATCTACTAGACAATCCATTATTCTAATTAGACATTTACACTCATTGCAGAATGAATTGTATGGTAGGAAAAACATATCAACTGGTTTGAGGATTCTAGTAATGTGCAATAGTTTGTTTGTGAATAGACATACAATTTTGTTAGATTTATGGTACATAAATAATGTAAGGAAAAGAAAAAATAGTAGTCAAAGGATTAAATAGTTGCAAAAAAAGTAAAAATAGAAGCTTATAAAATTTAAAGTGCAATGGAAAACTTGTATGGACATTTGTTTTTGGCAGAGTCTGTAAATAAGATTTAAGGTTATAAATAGTCAAAATTCAATATATAACTTGTCTCGACATTTGTTTTTGTAAGAGTTTGTAAATAGGATTTTGTTGATTTGTTGTTAAGTACATCAAAGAAACTCGATAAACATGCACATATGCTATGTGATTCTTTTGGACCGCTTCGAACCATGTTTTTGAACAAAATCGTGATTATAATTTTGTTCACTATATCTTTTTGCACTTCAGTAAATTTTTGTTTATATTGTTTGGCTAAATGCACTTGATAAAAATCAAAGTGAAAAATTCAATTAGTTGCAACAAAGAGAGAATGAGAACATGAATTCCTTAACTAACATTTGAAGAAAAGGGAAAATAGATAGGTAAAACGAAAAGCTTAACAAGACATAAGACTCGACAAAATATCATGGCACTATCATTGTTTGTTTCACCATCTTTGACATATATTTCAAATTGATGATTGTCTTGTTGGCATCTTATAACAAGTGTTGCAAAGCTTCCAATTGAATAGTCTATATTGGATTATAAAAACACGAAAATCATAGTATATGGAGTAAGATGATGTTCATAACAGAGCATTGGTATTATCTCAACAACATATCTTGGAGCCAATGAGATGCATTGACAAACATCACCCCTTTCATAATTGCATTTTTTTATGATGTTGAATCTCGTTATTTGAACACTGCTCTCGACAGAGAAATATGACAAGAATTGAGAAATTAGCTTATCACATATGTTAACATTTATTGTAAGTTGTGTATGTACACCAACAAGATTATTGTGTATGACTTGAGTCTTTGGTGGTGAGAAAGGTACTAGATTAGAAGTAGGACCATATAACACTAACATAGCTCCTTCAAAAATATTTTTTGAGTTTCCATGCAAATGCCAATTATGGATGATGCAACTATTTTCTTTACTTGGATATGAAAAGACAAAACATTTCTCTTAGTGGTTTGTTCTTTTTTCTATTTTAAAAATACTAAAATTGCAAAAGAAAATACAAAAAATAATTAATGTGCAAATGCAAAGGCTCTAGTTTTTTATTATTATGGAACCAGAAAGAGTGAGTTATTTATCCATATGACAAGATTCATTGCCACTTGTTCCACTATCTACTTTGCGAGATAACATCTTTTTCATCGTTACACTTGTAGAAACATAATTATGAAACAAATATTTTGTAAATTACCTATTGAAACCATTACACAGAGGTCTAGATGTTTTAAATAGTGATTGTGTAATTTAAACATTAGTTAGTAATATGTTCAAGTAATATAAAAGAGGAATCATTATTCAAATTTATTCATTTGCATTAAAAAAAGGTACATTGTGCAAAACTATTGAACTGTATATTAGAACACAAATTTTGTAAATGTTTTCTTTCAAAGATTCACTTTGAAACACATCATATATGTCTTACAACATTTCTATTACAAATATTTGAACTCGTGTTACAAAGGTTAATGTTGGCACCATTGCATATGATTAAATATTAAGTGCCAACTATGAAAAGAAACAACGAAAAAGAAAATAATACATGGAACAAATGATTTTCTATTTCCACCCTTTTTCTTTTCTTTTTTAAATATTCAAATAGTAGAGAAGACAAATATAATATTGCAACTATTTCTTGCAAAGTTCAATTTACGCACAAACTAACATAAATTGCATCATGCTCAGTGCAATATGCATACAACAAACTGACCTGAGGTCAAGACTTTTCCAAATATGATCTATTTGAGATTATGAATTTGGAGTATAATTATGTGCCAATTCATGCAACTGAATTGATTCGATATATTCAATTAGTTGTTTTGTTATTAGGCTATTTGAATGCATGTCAACATTAAAATCACCAATAATAATCAAGATTCAATGGTCATCAAGAATGTGTAATTTTCCAATTGATATTGTTTCAATGATAGTAGAGACAAGAGTAAAAGGTGCAATTATATATGTTCATTATGCAAATTGGGCATATTACATTGATTTGTGACATCATAAGCTCAAATTTTGCATTGCAAAAGTTTTTTTGTTTCAAGTATATGTATCTGTTTTTCAATGCAATTAAGAACACCATGATATGACAGATTCAAATTCAATTCAGGAAACTTATTTTCTCTAAATAAGAAATATGTGTGTATTTCTTGAAAGCAAATAACCATATTGTCCATAATGTCTTTGTCTACTTGAGTATCATCAAAATGCACACAAAAGCTACGTGTGTTCAGGGAGGCAAATGTAAGTACATTGGAATCTACAAAATACTTAGGAAAAACATTAAAGTTCCACGATGCATTTTCAATCAAGCGCTTCATTTCTCTATCTATCTTTTTGTTAACATGGAAATTTTCATGTGTTAAATTTTCAAGCATGAACAATGAATCCATGATTTCCACTCGCGAAAGAGTTGTGTATGCTAATCCATGTGTTCTAATGTTTCTTGGGTAAAAATACAACTCTTTCTAAATTCAAGCATTGTGCTCTTTGTATTGTGCTAGCACAAGCTAGTTGTACTAGAAATTTTCTTTGTATTCTACTATGACTTTTGCTTCCAAATGATGGTAATAGCTTCGCAACACAAAACACTGGTGTCTATGCATTTTCAGTATTTGCACCATATAATTCTCATATTTTTTTTATTTTTGTAATTTTCTAACAGATGAATAATTTTTTTATATCCAAACTATATTTTGTCCATTTTCTCCATTTGAAGAATAAGCATTCAATATTCCATCAACACCATTAACAAGGCCATATTTGATGTCATAGTTTCCAACATATAATTCTATGATTATATTTCATTTTAGTAGTATTTTTGTTGGCAGTATCACTATTTTTCATAAGACGCACAATTTTTTTTGAATTCTTTCAACTTTGTCAAATGCTTGAAGCACTATTAACTCTATATCTATAAGTGACAACATTTTTTTTTGTGTCTCTTCACATCTTTATTTCAGTAAAATAGATATGGAAAAAGTTGATCAATTGGTGGTGCCCTATAACAATGATGATTAATGAATTCTATGTTAGCATCCGAATGGACATTCAATCTCATTATGTTCAAAATTGGAATGAAAGTTATATCTTTTTTACACATTGGAATATGAAAAACATAGAACTTTACCTTGTCTTGCCAAAAACTATATGGCACTCTCAACTTGTTCAATATTGGGTGTTCAAAGATCAAAGAGTCTTTGACAGGTTGCGCTTGATACAAGTCAACACACATTATCAAATCAACATTTCCAAAGTATTTAGTAGGGGTATTTTTTTTATTTCATGGAATCGTTTATTAAGATGATACAAAAGTGTACATGCGAAAAGAGAAATATCATCGATAAGCACAACAAGAAGATGCTTGTGTTGGACATTGTATTCGATCTTTTCATTGTTTAAAGGAAATTATAAAGGTTTTTTAAAATGCATGGAAATGGAAGAATGCAATGTGACACCACCAACATTGAAGGCTACTTTTCCTATATAAGCTAATATGAGTCCTTTTAATGTAAGTGGATAATATTCAACTTTGTTATTGTACATGTGCACAAGATATTGGAATATTTCTCTTACAATAGATGTCTTTCTAGTGCCTACATCTCCAACCAAAAAAATAAATATTGGTTTTGAGGGATTTTGTTTCTTCTTAATTAAGATATATTTTAATATTGTTGCTTGTGCTATTTTTTGTTAGGGCTATATTGTTCTTTTCATTGATAATTGTATTTCAATATTTCCATATTAAATTCACCTCATAACATCATAAAATTATTCATATTTACAACATTATTCAACAACATATGCAAATATATATAAAGAAAAACATCATCATCAATGCAGTGGAACATAAAGGAACAATAGAAGAAAAACATTCACACTTCGAGACACTAGGATTGGTCAGAGACCAGGGCAAAACCCACTATGGGGAAAACCCTTTCAATTTCTTCTTCATTCAACGATTCAACAAAAGAGAGTACAATAATCCATATCTTCAACCATAATCCTATCCAAAAAATATAAAAAATAACATCATGAGATGAACCCAACAATGCCAATAATCAAAAGCCTATGATCAACTGTCACTATCTGCAGTCAATTGTTGAACCCTATGGTCAGTGAGCGAAATCTACAGTCAACTGATAAAATCAAACCGTAGGTTCCATCAGCATGGATGATAAGATGTACGTGTGGATGAAACCCTCCAAGTGCATGCATGAGCCTATGTGTTGCGGTTGTAGCCAAAATTTTTCTGCTATATGCCTACGGTTGTGACCCAAAGCCTTGGAAACATGTGCGAGCTTCAAATACTGCAATTTCAGACCTGTATGAGCCAACCTTTGTGAACTGCCTCAGACCTGTGAGATTCAAAAACCAAAGAAAGAAGAATAAAAAAATGCTTTAGGATGATGTCCAAATGAGGGTCACTTGAATTGTATTTATAGCCATCCATGGGTGTCCAATTTATCTTTTGGCTTGACCTGATCAAATATGCGCATGTGGGGCTTAATTAAAAAATACACTTTCCCTTGTTCAAATTAAGTGCTTCAATAATCAAAATTGGTCCTCTCAAAAAGAGGAATCTCGTCCTATGGTTGGAATTTGTCACTAAGATACCAAATTAACACTCCCTCTCATCTAGGGAAAAATTTCAGCTGCATCATGTAATCATTGCAAGAATCCTGTCATCAGACCATATCTAATCTCAAGTCTCTTATCATCAAATGTCATCACTTCCTATCTCTACTCATCTCTTGATTGTATATGCTCATATGTTGAACATTCTCAAATATAAAAGAAGAATAATTTTGATATCGGAGTGGAGCCTAAGCTACCACACTTTATCCATTAGGAAGCCACTTCTACCACCCGAAATCACTGCCAGTGGGGAGCCGAATGCTAATACCCGAGAAACATTAGTGAGGAGACAATTCTACGATCCGCATCAGCATCAGAGAGCCTAGCTCAATCCAGAACAACGTTAAGGAGTACATCTCAATGTAAAACCATATTGGGGAGATTAGTCTCAACTCAGAATTACATAGGGGAGCACATCTCAACCTGGAATCTCATGGGGGAGAAAAACATCTTCCACCGAATATCGAGAAATAGGATTTATCGCAATGGAGCGCAGATCTCAACCCATCATAGTTCCCATTTATCTTCCCAACAATGACCCTCAAGAGTCATGTGGTAGAACACCTGCATCATAATTAGCTTGGGTTGTACACCCCAAGAACTCTCTCATCTCATTGGCTAGACGGTAGCGATAATCCCAACAAGCCCAACTTGTGGGTATGATTCCAACTAGGATATACTTTTCATAGACCAGGATAGGGGAGCTAACATCTCTAACCCTATAGGTGACAGGTAGCGGAGCAACATCTATGACCCTATTGTCTAGAGATCCATCAAACCTAAGAGCTCTACATTTCAATTCATCACCCTAGGAGCTCAGATAGGGGGGGAAGAGTTGGCTCAGTATTCTTGATCAGTCTGGCTCTCTATACATCAGAAACATATAATTGTGCTCATATCTGGTATCAGCTTGAGCAACTCATTGAAGAGTTTAATCATCATGTCTCAATAGCAGTAGTCTCATGTACATCAAAGACATCAAATAAAATATTATCTTAGAAAAAACATATATATCACAAAAGGATACCTTATTTATCCTCCCTCTCACGGATGCAACAACGAAAAGCCTAATCTTATCTCGTATAGTAGCACTGGCTGAAGATATCTCAGTCCCACCTTATAAAAAATGCATATGACGGTGTATAGAAGGCGGGTTCGGGACTCAGGAGAAATGGAAGAGGCATTAGTTCTGAAAAATAGGTAAAATATAGGCAGGAGGGAGTTACAAGGGCAGTGAGGGAAGCCAAAAATGGAGTTGGCTCTGATACCATGTCAGGCCAGGAATTAAATCCTCAAAACAAATTTCTATCTTTACATTAATATTTCTCATGGATATATACAATTAAGGAGAGACTCTTGGGCTTCACCTCCGAGTGTCTCTTCATATTCCTATTCTCCATTATTTACTATTTACATTATTTACATATATTCATCCAATCCCAATGATTAGGTGTCAACAAGATATATTCAGAATAAAAGATGAGGGGAACACCTAGCATTATCACCCAAAATTTTTGACAGAATACTATTTCTTTCATGGGATTGAAATCTATGGTCCATTGCTTCAGGAAGAGTCCTGATGGTCGCTAATTCCATTCATGAGGCAAAATATTAGTGCAGTCATCTTGACAGAGAAGAGAAATGCTAGCCATTATTTGACCAAGAGATGGAAAGTGGGGCTTTAGTCGAGGATGTGATTCCAATATTTCTTTATTCATTGAATTAGGGATTTTTCTAAGGGGTCTTTCAAAACCTACCAACAAGGGCCTTTTCAAAATACTA
>APFE030769759.1:345416-359595 GCA_000404065.3 Pinus taeda | reverse complement strand
AAAAAATGATGATCCGCCAAGTAGCCTTGATTCTAGGAGCTCGACTGTCCAACTGAAGTTTAACTGCGGATTCGTGAGGCAGTCAACAATTGATGACTGTTGTTCCTGTAGGACAGCTGGCTACTTCTGAGGCTTAGAGGGGAGATTGATTGGAGCTTGGAGTTCTCGGTGGGAATCACGAGGAATGTCCCAATACTGTGGACATCCTTCCACAAAATCAGCAGTGCCACCTTATGTCTCCTTGTTCCTTTTGCGTTGTCTTTTGTTCCCCTTTTTCAATGCCAAAACCTGGAATCACAATGCATTAGTCACGTGGATAAAGTGTCTAACCTTCCTCCTACAAACAACATGAAATAACTAAGAAATGCATGCATAAGCAAATAAAGATGAATGGATTGAACAAGTAAAGTAGGCCAAAATGAGCCCGAATTGTACCAAAATTGGGGCTCATCAAAGCCCTTGCAAGATGCTATCCTACTAATGTGTCTATTGGAATCCTTTGCGGTTCCCCATCCTCAGGGGCCTCTGTTTCTTTTCCCTTTTTAGGCTTCGAAGTGCCTATTTCCTGAGTAGCATCCACCCCACATGAATGTGGCTTTTGTGATAAATTTAGAGCTAGAGGAATGGAAAGATCTTCCTCTATGTGCTAAGGGGAACGAGTTACAGTTGCTCCTCTTGGGATATAGGAGAAAAAGGAGAACTGGCAGGGATCTTTAGTGTTCACTCCCAAGGTCGATGCTAGTTCTTATGGTTCAGCGCCAACCTCATGCCCTAGTTCGTCTTCCTCCTCTTCCATTGGTTCAATGGTCGTGGTGGTCATGACATCTTCTTCATTCGGTCAATTATCTTCCATCGGCTCCATGGTGGTAGGAGGTCCTTGTGGGGCACCCTCAGTCGCACTATCGACTAATTCACTTACTCTTGCTTGTTGTGGTCCTTCCTTTCTAGCTGTCATGCTATCAAATTGGTCTGCTAGTTCCACAAGTGAGGCTGGTTCTTGTGGGATAGCCTTGGTCGTGGTACTAGTGGGCCCTTCTGTATCAATTGTCGCATCTTCCATTGACTCCATCGTTTTGGCTTGCCGTTGCTTAGTAGCCTCTTCTTCAACTTCTTCAACTTCCATCTCCGTCTCTTCTGGTTCCTCCTGATCAACATAATCATCTTCTCCTACGTTTTCGTCCTCCATGGCTTCTAGTTCATCTTCCCTGATAACCACAGCAGTTGCTACTTCTTCCTCTGTGGAATCCTGAAACAGTTCCCACGGGATCGGGATTTGTTTGATGGCATTCATTACTAACAACTGAACCAGCCTATGGTGGGTGATGATCGCCAATACCTATCGCGACCCTTAAGCCGAATGTGCCATCAAATGGAGCCTTCTCAATAAGAAATGAGGCATATTCAGCGAAAAACCTCTGCTTGGGGAAATCACAGGTGGGCTAATATTCAGAGATGGTATTTGAATATGGTGGAGTATCTCCCTTCGCAAGTTATATATTTTATGATGAACTCTGCTACTCCTCCCCATAGATGTGGTAGCGAGTTTCAGGTGTATCCCTAACCCTTCTCGATGATGCTTTCTCCCGCCTGTAAAAAGGCTTTGGGAAACTCTGGAAGGAAGTCCTTCTCAAAAACCATTGCTGTCCATTTTGAGGGATCCCAATAACTTCTGCAATGGCTTCCTCTGTCATAGGGATTTCAATTTCGTGGACCCAAGAGATTCCTTCTCCCATATTGAGTGCAAATTCTGCCATAATTTCTTCGTTTGATGCCCTCAACCTGTCAAAGTAAACATTCCAGCCTGCGTTCTCAAAGACCTGTCATACCTCATAATTGCTCCGAAAACTCATTGTATCTTTAGGCTCATGTCACACAGAGCATCCATCCATCACTATAGAGGCGGGATTAGCATGACGAATGTAGTTAGCTAGTAGGGGAGAATGACAGGGCTCCAAACTGTTGGCAACTGAGATAATGTCATGGTCGCTTTTGGGGACAATGGATGAAATAATACTGGTACATTTGCAAATGATGACAGGTTATGATGGTATTGTTAGATATTTCAGATATTTAATCCAACGTGTTGGGGAGGTGACTGGTTATGATTTTGCGCATACGAGTACACATTCCAATACATCAAATTTATGATTATCATTAAATTATGTTTGGTCATAAATGCCTTTTCATGGTACGTTGTCGTTTATTATTACAATTCCCCCCCCCCCCCCAACTAATTATGGTTGTACCGTGACACAATTTTGATGTCTTTTTGGAATATTTTAATTAAATCAGTAAAATTCAACAGAGATGTTCTTGGGGACCTACCTTATGGTGGAGTAACAACAAACTGTCAACAAGGAGTAACAACAACAACGGAGTAACGACAACGGTGGAGTAATGGAAATTATGGAGTAACAACACCGACGAAGTAATGACAACAACAGAATAATGGAAGTTACGGAGTAATGGCACCAACAGAGTAACAACTGTTGTGGAGTAACAGCACTGAGTGTTACATTTCTCCTAGCCATATTCCTTTGTTATTCCTGCAAAATCTATGAAAGAAGTAATATTTGTATGTATATAATTATTATATATATTTATATATATTTATATATATATAGATAATATTATATAATTATGATATATTATTAATAATAATAATATTATTATTATATTATTATTTTTTAATTTTTCTGAGAGCAGAGTAAGAGTGTCATTTATTCCAACATTCATTAAATCAGATGAATCAGAAAGGTGTCTGACAAAGGCATCTTTAGAGGTTGGATGGTGGTATAGTTTTAGACAGTGTCCATTTACTAGGAACAAGGTATGATTCTCATCTATTGTAATTAGTCTAACTGTTCCATTGTCGAACACTACATCTACTTAATATGGTCCCATCCAGCGAGTGCAAAGATTCTCTTTGAAATCCTTAAATTGGGAGTCATATAGTAATGCCCAATTCACCACATGAAACACCTTAGTTTTGATAAATTTATCATGCCATTTAATTCTATGTTGTTGAACAATATTAGTCTTCTGGACAGCTACTAACCGAATCTCATCCAACTCATTTAGTTTTTTTAGTCGGTGTTTCTGTGCTTCTGATAGATCTAGGCCTACTTCTAGAGCTATTTTGAGTGTACTGATTTCAAATTCTACAAGAAACAAGGGGGATTTCATATAGACTAATTCGAATCGAGAAAACCTAGTTGTGTTCCACCATGTTGTTCTATATGCCCATAAAGCTTCTGGAATTTTCTGTGCCCAATCCTGACGATGACTTGCTACTATCTTTTTCAAGATATTTTATAATATCTTGTTTGTTCTTTCTACTTGTCCATTCGCTTGGGGGTGATAAGGGGTTGTCACTCTATGTTTGACCCCAAATTTTTGCATCAGCTTCCCTATCATGTGAGATGTGAACTATGATCCTCCATCCGACAAACACAATTTCCCTTGGAGTACCATATCAGGCAAAGTTTTCTTCAAAAATAAAGTCTACTACTACTTGCTCTATTACTCTTGTGACCGATCTGGCTTCCACCCATTTAGTCACATAATCGGTGTAGACCAGGATGTAAGCTTTCTGATGGGAAGGTTGATTGAAGGGTCCAACAAAATCAATGGCCCATTTCTTGACGGGTTCAAGGATTATCTGGGGCTGTAGAGGTATTTCATTTGCTTTCCCAGGTTGTCCCATCTGTTGGTAGCTATCACACCATCGGACATAATCCCAAGCATCACGAAAGATGGAGGGCAAGTAATATCCCATTTGTAGCACTTTATGACCTATTCTTTTGTCTACAAAATGTCCTCCATAGGGTCCATCATGTGCAACCTTTAATATCTCATAGATATCATCTTCTTCCACACAACACTGAATTTGTTGGTAAACCAATGTATGAAAGAGATATCCTGCCATCCATGAATACTGAGTACTTTGGTGAATAATCTTCCTTTGCTCCTTATATGACAGATGACGAGGCACCTTCCCTGTAGCAAGATAATTAGCAATATCTGCATACCACGGGGTGTTAGCAGAAACTACAAAAATATGTTCATCTAGAAAATTATCTTCAATTGGTGTATTCTTACCATCATGTTCTATCCTAGACAAGAAATTTGCAACCACATTGTCCTTCCCTGGTTTATCTACTATAGTAATATCAAATTCCTATAGTAACAAAAGCCATCTCGTAATGTGGCTAGGGGTAACATGTTTATTGATTAAATACCTGATAGTTGCATGATCAATATGTACAAAGGTAGGGTACCCGGTAATTTAGTGCCAGAACTTGTTGATGGCATAAATGACAATAAGAAACTCTTTTTCAGTCATTGTATAGTTTGATTCAACAAGAGCCAAATTCTTACTAACATAGTAAACTGTGTATGGTATTCTATCCTCTTGCTATCCTAACACTGCACCAATCGCTATTTTGGAAGCATCCATATGAATATGTAAAGGTAATGCCTAATCCAGCCCTCTAAGGATCGGAGCGCTACAGACCAATTCTTTAATTTTCATAAAGGTTGCATCACAGTCACCTTTATTTTCACTCATTCTATTCGGATTCCTTCAGCTGAGAGCAAATGTCCCAGAACAGTTCCCTCCTCCATAACCATATGGAATTTTATAGTACTCAGAGAGACATGTGCTTGTATACACCTTTCGAGAACTTTTTCTAAATTTTTCAGCCCTTCAAGAAATGAATCCCCATATGGAATGAAGTCATCCATGTAAATTTCAACGTTGTCATCTATCAAATCAGAGAAGATCCCCAAATTTTCCCTCTGGAACGTTGTAGGAGCATTACACAGGCCAAAAGGAAGGACCCGGTATGCGAATGTTCCCCAGGGGCATGTGAAAGTGGTTTTGTCTTCATCTTTAGGAGCTATCTGGATCTGGTTATACCCACTAAATCCATCTAGAAAAGAGAAAAAAAATTGCCAGCCAATGTGTCCAAAACTTGATCAATAAATGGAAAAGGTGTAATAACCCCGAAATAACAACACATAATTAATTAGATTAATTAAGCGATTTATAATTAGCAAGCAATTTATCAACTAGTTAACATTAAATTACAAAAATATGAGTGAAGAGAGACAACTTACGTGTAGAATGCTAGTTGAATTCTACTACCTGCAACAAAGCCTTGGGGACGACTCTCCACCCAACCGTAGGCTCAATTGCACAAAATCTTGCTACAACTGGCCACCCTCGAGCCCTTAATCAATGTACTACTGCCAGGGTATCCTTTGTCTCCTAACACTATTCTCCCAGAGAATGGATGATGGAATCATGGAATGATGGAATGCCTCTCATCTTCCTCCCCATCTATTAAATAGAGCAAACATTGGAAGGGGAACCACATGCACACACTCCATGTGTCAACATGCAACTTTACTACTTTCTTGTTTTTATATTTGTTTTTTTATTTTTGATAGCTTTATTGATTTTATTGTTTTCTTGTTTATTTATTTTGTTTTTACTTTTGATAGATTTACTGATTTTGTACTATATTTTTGTTTATTCTTATTTATATTTATTTAGAGCATAAGTAATATTTATTAATTATTATTTATTTACTATTACTATCTTTTTATCTATTGTTTATTATTTATTTAATATTACATTAATTATTATTTATTATTTATTATTATTACTAAGGAGATTACATACTTCCCCACTTTAAGGAACATTGTCCCCAAGTTTTTTTTTTTTTTTTTTTTTTTTTTTTTTTTTTTTTTTTTTTTTTAAGGGACATTAAATTTATTTTGTTATTTATTACTTCATGTAACCGTCCCAAAACCCTCTGCTAAACTAGTATAACTAGCAGGCATCGACAGTTTCACAACAACTTGGAAATCCCAAGGAATCTCTATCCTTTTTCCCACTTTCGGAATCAGGCATAAGCCTCCTCGGCCTATATCCTAGTCCAAGGTTGGCCCAAAGGCTCGCGCCTGACTTAGACCTCATCTGCCGCAAGGCAGGCATCCAGTACAGTGCTCAATGTCACCAGGCATCTCGCAAGGTTGGCCCACTCCCTCCACAACTCACTAACGTGCACAACCCCAAGCATCAAAATCCTTACCCCCTACTAGACTTCAATATCAAGCACTTGGCCTCCTCAAGATGGTCCCATAGCCTTCAAGAGCTATCCATCAAGAGCTATACAAGACAAAGGAACCACTGGCATATGTATTGTTGATTGAGTTTGTCCCCAGCCCATATGGTGTTACTTATTCTCCCTCATGTGTATGGGCTCACACGAGATTATCAAATAAACCGGCCCTCTCGGCCCGTTTGTGGAGTCTTGTAATCTTCACACCTCAACATGCAACTAATGCATTAGCTATACCTTCATAGTATCATAGAAAATAATCCACATGCCACGTCTTGCATGTCATCATGAGAACATTCATCATTGTTAATCGCAACATTATGAATAATAATGAACTGCATGCTCCTACATCTCATAAATATGTATGCAACTATCACATGCTTCACCTCATGAAATACCATCATAAGTTATAACATCAACATATTTGCATCAAAGACATATCATGACTTCACATAATTAATGAACCACATGTCGATAAACCTCATATTATAGCATCATAATTCCTATGCCATGTTATGCATATCATATCCATAATGAGTATTCAATATTAAATCCCTATCATCACGTAGTAAATGAATATGTCAATATACCTCGACATAACATCATAATGCCTATGCATATCATGATCATCATAAGGATACATCATCACTATAAGAACCACATGTGCATCATTATCCTCCTACCATTATATCATGAAACCTCATGTAACATTATACTCAATATCATAACAGTTAATTAAAATAAACTGAAAGCATAGTGTACGATTTAGATGTATTGTAAAGTTTAAACAATAAAACATGATTTAGATGCTCCATATAAGTATGTGTCTTAGCAAAGTAAGCACTCTTAGTTAGTTCACCACACATTTTAATCAAGTAAGTAAGGAATAACATTTGCATCTTCCTAGGTAGCTGACCCTAGGCTATATGGGTCCCACTGGACCTTGACTTGCTCAAACTCACAATTTTCTCAATAGAGGTTGTTGTTTCCTATATAATATTCAAGTACACTAAATACCACCCTTTAACTCGCAGTCGAACATTGGTTGAGTCCTCTTTCACTCTATGAATAATGCCTTGGGTCTAGGTCTGAGTTAGCGTTCATACCTCTATAGTGAAGGATACTTGACAAAAATAACAAAAATCAACTGTATGAGTCTATTTCATTGTACTCTTGGCTGACAATATTTCATATTTCAGTTTAGAACATTAGTTGTTCAATTTGGTCAAGAAAACTCATTCGTTTAGTTTCAGCTGTAAGTTCTCCAATTTTCATCATAGATTTCAGTTACAAGGCTCTCTTTCAATCATAACCGCATTTTTTTTAGTCTGTTTATTAGCAGTTATCAGCGTAAGTTCATAATATATACACTCTTCCTAAATAAATATTTTAGCACTAAACTATATTCATGGCATTTGTCAATAAGTAATTTGTATGTCGTTCATATTTCCCACTCATATAAATTTCTCATTTATCTCAAAATACATAAGTAGGGAAATAGGTAGTAATGCATGACTCATTGAAGTGTGCATAAAGATTAACCCAGGCTAACTAGAATTAAGATCAAATCAACTATTATATGTACAAAACAATCAGGTAAAATATGTATGTTCCATTTCTCATCACTTTTCATGATGCTTTTCTTTTAAGACATTGTTTGACAAGATGATGCTTGCAACTTTCTACCACCAAAACTACCATAACATCATGGCTATGAGTCATCCCAGCAATATGTTCACAATCTACTATGAGTTCAGTACCCATAGCCACAAATATGCTATGGATCCATTCAAGCTTCATCAAAATCAAATTTAGCAACTATGATACCACGGGATAACATTAAAATCTCTATGAACAAATTTCAACGCATACTAGTTTTCATGGACACTTCTATGTCAGCCAATTTCACAAAAGTTGTCTATATCAACATGTGCATAGACCTAAGGGATGCTACCTAAAAAATTTTTATAAGTGTGTCATGAAGATTTAAAGCTCATTGTATACATTGGGTTCTGAGGGTAAAAATGATCATGCCTACGAGAGGAACCATAAACTCTAAAAAATATAATTGTACGGATGATGAAGTAAGTCTTGCCTTTTTAAAGACCAAGCCTCTCTGAGATATATCTTTGTCCAAAATTCAGGCATCAACTCTATACTACAAAACCGATAATAGTCTATGGAAGGGACCAAAAGCTTCACTAGAAGAAAATACTTTGAGAAGCAGTATTATATCTTCTTATAGCAAGGAATGTGATTAAAAATATGAAGCATCTTTGTGAATACCATCTAGATTTTTACTTGAAAGGAGGGTGAATTACATGATGAAGCCAACTTTTCTATCCTAAAACAAAAACCATCTGAGACCTGGTTGTAGAAGTGTTTGGACAGAATTGAATGAGAAGTCCAAATATAACATAAGCATGCCTTTTCTATATTACTATGTACAAATAGAATGGATGACATGGCCTTGGTTCCACATCCATTAAATGCATTTAGTATGGTAGTAGAGAATGATTGACAGCGATCTGCCCCTAAGCAAACCACTATTTACCTTACATTGCTTGTGTTTATTGATAGGCCTTAATAGTTCGTTGAATGGAGGCATGGATTCATATATATATATATATATATATATATATATATATATATATATATATACAGACATTAAATTTACCATATGTAACAACCCTGAAATAACAATACATAATTAATTAGATTAATCAAGTGATTTATAAGCAACAAGCAATTTATCAACTAGTTAACAATAAATTACAAAAATATGAGTGAAGAGAGACAACTTACGTGTAGAACGCTAGTTGAATTCTGCTACCTACAACAAAGTCTTGGGGATGAATCTCCACCTAACCGTAGGCTCAATTGCACAAAATCTTGCTACAACTGGCCACCCCAAGCCCTCAATCAACGTACTACTGCCAAGGCATCCTTTGTCTCCTAACACTATTCTCCCAGAGAATGGATGATGGAATCATGGAATGACCCCATCTATTAAATAGAGCAAACGTTGGATGGGGAACCACATGCACACACTCCATGTGTCAACATGCAACATTACTGCTTTCTTGTTTTATTCTTTTGTTTTTATTTTTTGATAGCTTTACTGATTTTTATTGTTTTTCTTGTTTTATTTCTTTTGTTTTAACTTCTTGATAGCTTTATTGATTTTTACTGTTTTATTTATTCTTATTTATTTAATTAAAGCATGTAATAATTATATAATTAATTTATTTATTACTATTTACTATTTATTTATTTGATATTATACATTTATATTATTTATTATTAACAGACATTACAAAAGGAAAATAATCTTTCTACGTTGCCTTATTTAATTCTCGATAATTCATGCATATCCACCATTTACCATTTTTCTTGGGGACCATTAATGGGGATACCCATTGGCTATCTAAGATGGGGTAAATAAAACCTACGTCCAATAATTTCTGAAGTTCTTCTTTCACAACATTTTTCAATGCAGGGTTCATCCTTTTCTGAGGTTGTCTCATAGAACGACAATCTTCTTTAATGTATATGTGATGGGTACATAAATCAGCAGGAATCCCCTTCATGTCTGAATAATCCCAGGCGAAGGCTTTCTTATGTTTCCAAAGAATATCTACAAATTGCTTCTTTTGTGACTCTGATAGGTTTGGATTAATATTCAGGGTTTTTCTCGGTTCTAATTCCACTGGAACACTTTCATGGGGTGCATCAACAAGTAGCTCCTCTAATCCTTCTGCTATTTCAATAATTTCCTAAGTCTCATAGCTTAGGATAGATTCTACGATTTGTTGATTTGGCTCTGAAGCGAAGTAAGGATCATCCATAAAGGAAGTGATTACATCATCTTCCGATTCCATTTTCAACTAAAGGGTCTATCCAATAATGAGGACTGGTCTCAATTCCTCATTTTCCATTTCAAGCTCTTCCCTAGATAAAGTTTTCTTGCCACCTATTGGTTTTATGGATGGGTTAGGTTCTGCAGGTGGGTATAACACTAAGTTAATAGTGTTATGCCCATTTTAAATAACCATGTTCCCTGAACGACATCCAATGTAAGCATATGCAGTAGCCAGCCATGGTCTACCCAAAATCAAAGGATGGTGGCCCAATGAAGATTTCATATGTAAAACCAAGAAATCTATGGGATAGTGCCATGAATCCACTGAAATTGTTACATCTTCCAACTTCCCTATAGGTTTGACTGTAGATCAGTCTGCCAATTCGAATATTGTAGGTGTATGTTTCAAGTTGTGAAGACCTAATGCATGGATGGTTTCAGTGGTAATAACATTGATGACAGCACCCAGGTATACCTGTTGAGATTTTCTGTTTTGGAATGAAATAGGCAAAAATCTCTAAAGGTGACAACAATAGAAATTTAGTTCCTAGATTAACTCCAGTTTGTTGGGAGGGAGTTAATGCCTCCTATATTTGATGTGAGTGAGTTAATGAGGCTGTTAGATTCTCTATGCTATATAACAGGAAATCATTCGGATGTTGTAAAGAGAGTGAGAGTTTTTTATGAGGTTTTCATTATGTATTCTCCGGTTTGATTAATAAATTATCGATGCCTATGTTGTGTGGACGTAGCCCAGATTGATTGGGTGAACCACGTTAATTCCTGTGTCTTACGTGCTTGATTTTTTCAGCTGTGTTATCTTGTTTAAGTGAGTTGTGCATCTCTCCAACAATTGGTATCAGAGCACATTGGAGGAGCAGCACTGCTGGAGGTGGAGCGCTAAGGCGTGGAGGCGCTGGTGCTGAGAAAGTTCTATACATTGCTGGCAGCGTGCGTGACTGGAGAGTGCGTGTCAGTGATCATTTGTTAGCTGCGTGCGCTACTCGGATTGTCTTGCAGATGTTGTTCGTAGAAATTGAGAACAAGAAGAAAAATATACAGCAAATCTGGTACCTGGTGCGTTAATTGCTGCGTTGTTAACCTGGTGTTCGATTGTTTTTTATGATCAAAAAGATTGTAGGGAAACTTTCCCAGCTTAATTTGAAAATTAACGCTTAATTGGATCATAATTGCTACGTTGTTTATTTGGTACCTGGTGCGTTAATTGTTGCATTGTTAATCTGGTACCTGGTGTGCTAATTGCTGGTATACTTTGCTGTGCGCTAAGTAAAAGTATTACGACCTGCGTGGAGCCTGTTATGCACGTGGAGGCCTGTAATTTCTGATTCAAATGGAGATCTGAAGCGTGTGGCTCAAAATAAAACATTGTTGTATTCACCAAGCCCGCTGATTTGTGAACCTCGAGGTGGATGGAAAAGGAAAATCACTGAGCTACGCAGCAGAGGAGTGGCGAATTGCTGAGTTGAGTTGCTGGGTGCACGGGTGTATACACATACTACTAGCGCAGCGTGTGGGTGACAGTCTCCACGTCAATTGGCAGCGGAGCGAGGTAGGTGCATTGCTTGCAACCTATAATATCTTCAATTCCATGGAACGTAGTTTTCTGCCCGCTCCATAATAATGGACTTGAGATTATTCTACTTCTCATTATGCTAATTTCGCTGGTGGGGATATACTGCTGAGGTTGTTTATCTGCTGCCCTGAAGTATTATTTTTTAAATGTTGGCGCGGAGGTATTATTTTGTGCGGAGGTATTATTTTGCCTGAGGTATTATTTTTTAATGCTGGCGCGGAGGTATTTTGACTGTAATTTTGCACAGCAATAAGTCAGTGTTTTTTTGTGTAAAAACAAAAGCATACAAAAGCATAGGCAGTTTTTTTTGTTGTGTAAAAACAAAAGCATACAAAAGCATAGGAAGTTTTTTTTTTGTTGTGTAAAAACAAAGGCATAGGCAGTTTTTTAAATCGCTGGTATTTAAATGTTGGTTTTGGAGATTATTGTGTTTTTTGATACAAATGGCGAAAACTCAAAGTGCCCAGTTTGAAATTGAGAAATTTAATGGCAAGAATAATTTTGAGATCTGGAAGGTGAAGATGCATGACTTGCTTGTCCAACATGGCGTGGCAAAGGCGTTGTTGGGCAAGGCCAAATAGCCTTACAACATCATAGATAGTGAGTGGGCCGAGATGGATGAAAGAGCAATTAGTGCTATTCGACTGTGTCTATCTGATGATGTCCTGTTTAATATTGTGTCGGAGACAACAGCTACTAGTTTGTGGACGAACTGGAGAAACTGTACATGACCAAATCCTTAACCAATAGGATTCTCTTGAAGCGACAGTTGTACGGTTTGCGAATGAAGGAAGGTACGTCGATTGTTGATCATTTAAATGCTTTTAATACTCTTCTTGTGCAATTACAAAGTATAGAAGTAAAAATTCCATCCGAGGATAAAGTTATTACTTTATTGTGCTCGTTGCCCGAGTCATGGGATCATTTTGTTACTTCTATAAGTCTTATTTCATTAGAAACTATTGAGTTTAATGATGTAGTTGCATCCTTATTGTCGGAAGAAGCAAGGAGGAAGTCGCATTCTGAAACCTCTACATCAGAAGCTATGATGGTTAGAGGTCGTTCGAAAGAGAGACGCCCCAGGAAGCCGAGCGGCTCACGTTCAAAGTCGAAAGGGAAGAAGAGTAAGCTAAAGTGCTGGTTTTGTGGCAAATCAGGGCATTTAAAGAAGGACTGCTGGAAGCGACAGCAACAAACTTCAAAAGAAGAGTCTTCGACAGAGAAGAAGGAGGCAAATACGACAGATACAGGTTCGACATCTGGTTCAGGTATGAGTGATGAAGTATTATCATTTAATGTGTCAAATCATGGTCAACATTGGTTGTTAGATTCCGGGGCATCAAACTACATGTGTATCCATAAAGAATGGTTTAAGGAGTATAAATCAATTAATGCTGGAGTTGTGTACATGGGTAATGATGTAACATGTAATATTGTTGGGATTAGAAGCGTACAACTACAAATGTTTGATGGGACAACTAGAATATTAACTTATGTGAGGCATGTACCAGATTTAAGGAAAAACTTGATTTCATTAGGCGCACTTGATTCAAATGGGTATAAAACTGTAATTCAAGGTGGAGTAATGAAAATTTATAGAGGCATTTTACTAGTTATGAAAGCTAAGAAAGTAGGAAATCTATTTCAGTTAGAAGGAGGTACAGGGTCAACTTTTGTGTCTACTGTGTCTGAACATGACAGTAATTCCATTCACTTATGGCATCAAAGATTGGGGCATATGAGTGAGAGAGGGTTGAAAATTTTGGCTGATCGCAAGTTACTTCCAAATCTGAAGTCTTGAAAATTAGATTTCTGTAAGCATTGTCTGTTTGGAAAACAAAGTAAACAAAAGTTTAAAACAGGCAAACATACTAGTAAAGGCATACTTGATTATATCCATTCAGATGTTTTGGGACCAACCCCTACAACCTCATATGGTGGTTCATCTTATTTTGTATCATTCATTGATGACTTTTCTAGGAAGGTTTGGGTCTACATGTTGAAAAGAAAGTCTGATGTTTTTTCAGTTTTCAAGCAGTTTAGAGCATTGGTAGAAAACAACACTGGTAGAACAATAAAATGTTTATGAACTGACAATGGTGGTGAGTTTACTTCCAAGGAGTTTGACAGCTATTGCAAGGATGCAGGGATCGAGAGGCATAAGACCACGACTTATACTCCTCAGCAAAATGGAGTTGCTGAACGCATGAACAAGACTCTTCTAGAGAGAGCCAGGAGTATGCTGAGTAATGTCGGGTTGCAAAAGGAGTTGTGGACGGAAGCAGTGGCAACAGCTTGTTATGTGATAAACCGATCTCCATCGACGGTGATAGACTGCAAGATTCTGCAAGAGGTATGGAAAGGACACCCTTGTGACTATTCTAAACTCAGAGTGTTTGGTTGTGATGCATATGCTCTAGTGCCTAAACATCAGCGAACTAAGTTAGATCCAAAGTCTAAAAGGTATATCTTTGTTGGTATGGTGTTGGAACAAAGGGATATAGATTGTGGGATCCTACTACCCTCAAAATCATCATCAACAGAGATGTAAAGTTTAATGAATCCTCTCTTGTACAGTTAGATGTAGATAGT
>APFE030769759.1:285821-334264 GCA_000404065.3 Pinus taeda | reverse complement strand
GTCCCTAAGCTCCTGAAGGGATACAACCGAGGTAACCACAAACCAATATTTGGATTACAGGTTCTAGCCCACTTGCAATCAGAGAGGGCTCTCTCTTGATGATTTAGCTTTGTTGATGATGATTTTAGGCTAGTTATTGAGTTCAAAAGGGGTTTTGTTTGTGTTTGGGTGGTGTTTGGATGGAAGGAGGATGCTTTCAAGTAACAAGGCAATGCATAGTGTGATAAGTTTGAAACCATTGGGCATGGAGTCGTGGAGTAAAACTGCTGGTGCGTTTTCTTGGTCACAAGAGGAAAGAGTAGCAAGGTATCTGTTCATGAAACAAACTTGAGGTTAAATGAAGATGGATTGCAAACTAAGGAATGAGAGGCAACAAAGAATCTCTCAAACAGGTTAGCAGAGGGAAGATAAATGAGCCCTATCTGGGAGAAGCTAATAATTCCCAAGTAACAGTCATTTATATGTGAGATAGAGCAAACATCAGCCATAAGGAATTCATATTTATGCCTAAATCAAGAGGAAAACATGAAGAAGCCACAGAAACTAAGCATAGAGTGCAGCTAAGCAAATTCTAAACCAGACTTTTGTTCTGTGACATGAGCATATGTGAAATTGAAATAATAGAGGTAAGAAGCACTTATTGAACCATTAAGCAGCACAAGGTTTCCCTCAATCAATCTTCAGAACTAGTAACAACACATCAACGGTTCATTCTCCAAGCTTTCAACAATCTTTAAGTAAAACATATCAGTTACAGAGCGAGTCTCTCTTGGAGCGCATTACCAACTTAACCGGCCAATAACAACCAAACAACCCCGATTATATTGTTCAGGGCTATATATATAGGGTAAATATTCAAAAATATTTATTACAACTAACCTAAACAGGTTTGCGGGACAGAGATTTTTAAGCCTAAACTTGTGCTGAAATTAAATGCAAGTAGATATCCTTTGAGCTGCACCAGGGGCAGCTAGATCAAAATGAGTTAATATGGTGTCCTCTATGACTTGGTGCAGTGATACTGCAATAACTGCGCTTTGAGCTTTGGTCCACTAATCTCATGTGACTTTGATGTGCAGTAACTGTGATTTGAGGGATTTTAAATCCTGATACACTTTGTCGAATCCTGATACTCTTTGACATGAATTTTGGCTTCATTTCTGCTTCTGATACTCTTTAATGCCTGAATTGGGCCTCCCTCTTTCTGCTGATATGCTAAAAGCTATTAAATCGGCCCTTCTCTACCCTTTTCGGCGCAAAAACAACTGTTGAAAAAAAGATTCCCCATTTTCGCGTATCAAAAACTACCTCAGATTTTGAATCCGGGCATCCTAAGCTGTGATTTCATACTTGCGCGCTTTTGTGGCAAGTGACATCAGCACATCGGCGATCGACAATCGGCGTTATATAGTGGGGTAAAGTGGCAGGTAAAAACGCACATCCCCAGATGCATCAATAGGTTTGGAAGTGAACAGAACCGCCCACCATAGATCTAGGGCGTGGCCAATCGGGCGGATGGTAGAACAAAGAAGGCGGTGTAGGATACGGGACGGGGCCTACATATATATGGTGTGGATTCATAAGAAACGTCGATCGCCGATATGCGATCGCCAACCGACCATCGGCGATGACCATATTGGCAGCGTGTATGCATGCTTTGTGCTATCATAGCGACACGCCGATCGGCGAAATCACTGTCGGCCAAACCAAACGAGGGCACACTTTATGCACTATTTTGGTACGTGACTTCCCTCCCGATTGTGATATCGCATCGAAGGGGGTCTGATAGAACCCTTTTGCAATCGAAGCAAGGCCCGAGGTAAGTGATGCAGGCTTTTATGATCGGAAGCAGAATTTTTAATGTTTGCAGGGACTTCAAGGCATGGGAATGGGTCTGATAGCCCAAAAAGGGGTTTTTGATGCCTTGGAAGGATTTTAAAAGTACTTGGGAGGATTTCATGCTTTTCGAAGGAGTCAGAAAGCATTAGAGGAAGGATTTATGGAGTGATGGAGGGTTTTGTGCATTAGAAGGAGTCCGAAAAGCATGAGAAGATGGTTTGAGGGGGGAAATGAGGGTTCTTGCTGAGTTTCAAATAAACTTAGCAATTCCCAGGTGTACTTATGGTTATATTTCAACCAGGGGGAGGGGATAAGTATATAGGGGAGTTATTAACATAGTTTAGTAGGGAAGGGGAGATAGAAAGGGAGTTACATATCTAAAATTAGTAGTTAATATGACAAGGGATAAGAAAATGCTAAGTATGTGAATCTTAGGCTATCAGGGGGAAACTGATTCATAAAGGGAGTGTGAATGTTCCTTGAGTAAAGCCGATCTTTACCAAGGCAAATGATATGGAAAATGATGAAACTAAGAGATATCAAGTAGATCTTGACCTCTTTAGAGGAAGTTAGTGAGTTATTGAGGAAAGAAGAAGAAGGGGAAGTTAGGCATGCCTCGCTTGAAGTCCTTCAAATGGAAATTGCCTGACATTTGTGACTTGAGTAGATATGACACTTGAAAACATGAAATTGATCACATGTCAACATTCTGCAACCTCAAAACTACCTACCCAGCCTACTTACCTAGCATTTTTTCTTCTTTAGGTTTGGGTACACTTAGACTCGCAGACCCTGATTATCCTTTTTCTTTTGACTGCCCTCCTATCTACATCTACACTTATTTCATCCAAGGGCTCAGATTAAGCTGTTGAGCACCCTTGCTTCTCTACCTATCTAAGAATCTGCCAAGATTAAGCTGTTTGGACAGATATTCATTCTCTATACTCTAAAACAAAAAATTGAAACCTAGGGAGACCAAGATTAAGCTGTTTGGACCTCCCTTCAACTGCAAAATTCTCCAATAATGGAGTAGAAAATCAAAATTGGAACATAGCAGTGGCATTTAGACTGGCACACTCTTATGGCATCCTTCTTTGGCCTCTGTAGCAAATATGGAAAATTGCAGCATGCAAAGTATGGCATATTTGGCCTGTAAAAATGTCAATCATGAAAAATGAGTAACCTCCTGCAGTAGGAGGCTAACAGTAGCTCCACTTGGGGATGGCTTTTCCTTGTGGAAAGCCAGGAACAGTAGGTCAGACTGCCTTGATCATCTATTGTTTCTATAGATCAAAATTTCTTAGTGTTGACTGTTAGTCTCTTGAAACTCTGGAATGAGAACAACAATTTCCCTTAACTGAATTGCTTGTGAACTGTATAGCACTGCCTGCGTTCTTCTGCGTGCTCTATCATTCAGACTATTACACAAAATTTAAACAAAGTGTTGATATATACAAACATTTGTATATAGACAAAATACCGCTGGGAGATTCTCAACAAAAGGGATCATGATATTTCTTTAACATTCGGCCATTTACAGGGCCCTCTTCAGTTGTGCTACCATCTAAAGATTTGAGGAAATATGTGTTATTGCCTTGCACAGTGCTGATAATGAATGGACCTTTCCAAAGAAAATCAAATTTTGCATGTTTGCCCTTTTCTTCTCTTCATGAGTCCCACCTTAGAACTTTGCTGCTAACACAAAAATCCTTAGCCTTGGCTCTCTTATCGAACATCCTTTTGACTTTCTCTTGCAAAATCTGAGCTCTGTCATACACTTGCTCTCTGGTTTGCCGGAGATGAATGGTCTAATTGATTCTTCTTTGAACCTCATTTGGTTCAGCTTGAATCTCCTGTAATAGTTTGATAGCAGGAATGCCCAAAGATGATGGAAATCTGGCTTCCATGCCATATACTAGCTCATAAGGGCTCATCCCAATGGATCTCTTGGTTGAAAGTCTGTTTTCCCACAGGGCATTTGTGAGCTTTCTATGTCAGTTCTTTTTGTTTTCCTCCAGCACTTTCTTTATGATGTTGATTAGGCTTTTGATGGATGATTCGGCCAGGCCATTACCTTGAGGGTAGTAGGCTGTAGAGTGGCCCAAGGTAATATGAAATTTATGGCAGAAGTTGATCATTTTTTTGGATTTGAAGGCAGCAACCTTGTCAGTGATGATTTTCTCAGGGCAGCCAAATCTGGAAAGGATATTGTCCTCAAGGAATTGGATAATAGTGAGGTCATTGGCTTGCCTACATGGGATGGCTTCAATCCACTTGGTGAAATAGTCGGTGGCTGTTAAAATCCACTTGTGTTGGTCTGAAGAGGAGGCATGGATTTCACCTATGAAGTCAAGACCCCATTGTTGAAAAGGATTTTCGGTTGAGATGGGCTTAAGTGGCAAAGGCAGCAATTTTCTTTTTCCTTCAAAGATTTGGCATTTGTGACATGAAATAGCAAATTTCTTGACTTCTGCAAATAGAGACGGCCAATAATAACCAACCCTTACAATATTGTTAGCAGTGGACTTCCAATATAGATGCCCTCCACAGTCCCCTACATGGAACTCTTTCATGATGTTGTTGGTTTCATTTATAGTTAAACAATTCAGCAAAATTCCTTCATAATTTCTCCAAAACAGGGCACCATCTAAGACACAAAACTTTGATGCTTTCATTTCTAAAAATCTATTTTTGGTTATGGACAACCCTGGGGGAGCACACAGGTTTAACAATACATAACAAATATCAGCATACCATGGGGATTGTAAAAAGGTTTCACTGACCTGTGGAGTCGCCAGCTCCTTTTCATTGTCCAGTTGGTTAATGTCTAAGGCCTGAAAATTTGTTTCAGACATCAGCTTGGCTAAACCTTGTCCCTTTATCAGCTTTGTAGGTTTTATCTCAATTTCATATTCAAGAATACTGGCAATCAATTTGCCTCTTTTGCCTTCTAGTCCCTCTTGAGTTAATATGTCTTTTACAACAGAGTTTGGGACATAGGCAATCACATGTGAATATAGAATATAAACTCTGAAGTCTTTGATGACTTTAACAAGGGCATAGGCCTGGTTCTCCATGATTTGGTATTTCAAGGGTGCCTCTCTTAAGGCTTGGCTGAAGAATGCAATTGGATTTTCATTCCCTTGGTCATCCTTTTGCAGAAGGATAGCAGCTATCGTGTGCTCGGATGCAAAAGAAAAAATGATAAAATCTTTGTCAAATTGTGGGCTTGTGAGTATAGGCGTTTGAGTCAAGGCAGCTTTGATACTCTCAAAAGCTTGCTTGGTTTCAAGGGACCATTTTACCTTGGCATCCTTTTTTAACATGGTGCTTAACAGTCTTATCAGTTCGGCTAAATTTGGGATAAATCTCCTTAGTAAATTGATATTTCCAAGGAATGCTTGCAACTCTTTTATGTTTCTTGGGTATGGAATTTGGAGGATGGCTTGGATCCTTTCCAGATCAACTCTAATACCGTCTTTTGAGATGATGTGGCCTAGCAACTTACCTTCCTCAAGGCCAAAGAAGGACTTCTTGGGGTTCAAGGAAATGCCATATTTCCTACATGTCATGAAGATTTGCCTTAAGTGTTTGAGGTGCTCTTGATCGTATTTGGAGAAAGGGGTTAAGTCATCCAGATAGACAACAAGGAATTCATGGATTTCCTTGGCAAATGCAATATCCATTGCCCTTTGAAATGTGGCACTAGCGTTCTTTAGCCAAAAAGGCATTTTAACATACTTAAATGTTCCCCACAGTGTGGTAAAGGTTGTCTCGTCTTGGTCATCCGGGTGAACAAGTATTTGATTGAAACCTGGAAATCCATCTAGTAAACAGATTCTAGATGACCCCACTACTCTTTGTAGGATGTGGTCCATTTTAGGCAAAGGATATTGGTCTTTTAAAGAGACCTGGTTTAAGTTTCTTAGGTCTACACACATACTGATCTCCCCTAATTTTTTCCTTGTGGGGACCAGATTGGATACCCATTCAGAAAATCTGATGGGTGTTATGATACCAGCTTCAAACATTCTCTTCACTTCCTTCTCAATGAGGGGAAGAAGCATATGGTTTATTCTTCTAAGCTTCTGCTTGAATGGTTTTTGATTTGGTTTTATGGGAATGGTATGTTGAATCACTAAGGTGTCGTAGGACTTCAAGTCCTCATATCTCCAAGCAAATACATCTTCGAACTCTTTGAACAAATCCACTTACTTAGGTTTTTTATCAGGGGGAAGATTTTTGGATAATTTAATCATTTTGGGCTTTTCTACTGTCCCTATGTTGTGTTCTTCTATAGCAGCATCTAGAGGCTCCATTTTTGGCTTTTTGGGCACATCATTGTCATCAAACATGTCTTCTAATGGAGTAAGGCCAGCAAGTAAAAATTTATTCTTTAGGTCAATGAACTTAGCCTCTGCTTTGGCTATTTGCTCTAGATGCATTTGTTTTAGCTCTTCTATGTTTGCATTGTCATCAACAGTTGGGTTCAGGATTTGTTTTGCTATTGCAGCTATTACAACCTGCTGATTTTCATTTGTTTGTTGTTGGGAATCATTCATGGCCTCCATGTCGATGTTTAAATTTGAAAACTCGCCCTCAAGAGTGAGGAAATTGTTAATATGGGCATCATTTTCAAAGACTTGCCAATCTCTAATATTGTTAGGAACAGCGGGCCTATGTTTTATTTCAACAGTGAAATGGTGATTTGGCTCAAAGGGAAGCTTGGTACTAGCAAAAGTGGCTAGGCTATGTGCATGTATGTTATGGTTTCTAGAAATCTTGGCGAGCTCGAATTCAATGAAGGTATTAAGTATTTCTGTGGCAGCAGTCCTATAGGCCCTCATCCTATTGTCATTAGTAACAAAGTTACCTTTCATTTGTTGTATGATTAGATCGGAGTCACCTAGAATGGACACTTTTGTAGCTCCTAGAACTTTGAGCAATTTTAGGCCTAAGAGGAGAGCTTCATACTCCGCCATGTTGTTGGTACTTCTGAAATTTAGTCTGTAGGCATGGCCCTCTGCATGGTTATTATGTGTATTGTGAATCCATACACCTGCCCCTGCTCCTAACTTGTTGATAGAACCATCAAACTCTAAATATCATGTGATTTCTTGCTTGTGGTTTGTATCAAGAGTTTCAGTCATTTTGGGATTGGACAGATTTGAAATTTTTGTTTGGGGAGGTTCCTCTTGTTTGCTGGTTGCTTTGAATGTTGTGACCATTTGCTGGGCAAGGGCAACCGATTCCTTGTTTATGCGTGTCTCTAGCTCTAAATCTAAATGCTTCTCATTAGCTTGAGGATTGATGTCATCATTAAAAAGAATAAATGAATCCATATCATAATGGATTGAGTAAATTGGAAAATTTTAGGGCTTTTCCCCACTACTTACCACATACTTCATCAGTGTTTCCCTATACAGCCTCTTTGGTTGCCAAAATACAGATATAGTGGCATAAGAGAGGTCAAGTTGTAGGGATCCTTGGAGTTTTGCTCCCCATGATCTTGATAGGAGCATGCCATATTTTGTTGGAATTTCAGCAACTACTACGTCCATTAGGATTGTCTTGTTGGGAAATTGGACTAAAGACACACAAAGGTCTTTGATTAAGCCTAAAAACTTGGGTTGACTTGATTCAAAGGAGTATAGATCTTTGTAGGGTCTTGCGACATCAAGGTTTAGCATTTCCATTACAGCTTTGGGCATAAGATTGTGCGAGGCACCTGAGTCAAACATAGCATTTTGCAAGATCTTGTCATGTATGTGCAGACTGACATAAAAGGGTGGAACAGGTTCGTATACTGATTTTCCATTAACTTCTAGACCAAACAACAGCTCAGGGGTATCATCTAAAACATTTACATCATCCTTGATCTCTGGCATTTGAAGTGACCTTTGAATTTGTTGCCTATACACATCATGTTTGGCAAGTTCTAAGAGGGGGATGGATATCTTAAGTTTTCCAATCTCTGCTTCTAAGTTAAATGGTTCTTCCAATGGAATATTTGCGTTAACAGTAGAAGATTTCTCCTTTTCAAGAGTTTTTTCCATGTTTTCCTTTTGATTATCAGCGTTATGGTGAATGACATTTCGTGATATTTCTGTTTTGGGAAGGTTTTTAGGAGAGCTATTCAAATTTTCTTCCGAGGAAGAAGGAGGCAGAGGCTGATCAATAGGAGGCTGTATGTTTGTTATGTCCTCTACAGTTACTTTGTGTGGGTTTTGGACAGAACTATCAGCTGGTTCAGTTATGATAACCTTGTCTTTAATCTTGTTGGGTTGTTTGCTATCCTTTGTTTTGCTAGGTGCAGGGATATCAATGGTTCTTGTTCTCAGCTTATATTGTTTGTGGACCTCATACATAGCAGAATCATAGCCTTGTTTAAAGTCAAAAGACTCTCCCGACTTGGTCAGAAACTGATTTACATCGTGATAGTCTTGGTCCTCTTGAGTCAGAAAAATCTGTTGCTTATTTTTCGAATCTATCAAGTTCATGGTCGGGACTAGCCCTTCCAGCATTTGGGTTTTGATTCTTTCTAAAATTTGAGTTCCTTACGGTATTTGGCTATTGTCCTTCCCATGATGATTTCCTCTCAACACTTTTTACTCTATCTCCCATCCTGTGCATGCCATTGATAATAGCATCTAGCTTCTAGTCTAAGGCTGAGGGTTCTTCCTTAAAGGTAGTTCTTCTCTTGGTTCTAGCTCTGTTTCTTTTGGCAATTAGGTTTGCCTCCACACTAACAACGACATTTTGCATTTCTGCAAGGCTTTGAGGGGCTCTTTCCCTTAACTGATAAGCCATTTCGACATCAAAACCGTCAGGGAATTTGTACAAAGCAAGTTCAGGTGGAGGTCTTAAGTTCTATGGTATTGCATTATAAACATTGTTAAATCGTGCACAATAGTCCAAGACAGTCTCCTGAGGGCCTCTTTTGATGGTGTCATACTCAGATAATATGTGCAAGGGGTCTTTCTTTTTTTCCCATCTGTTGATAAATGACTGGTATAAGGCATTTGGGTCTGTTATGGAATGGGCTGGGAGCGCTCTAAACCAAGTTCTGACATCACTTGTCAAACTTTGGACAAAAATCTTCATTCTCATACTATCATCGTCAATCTCATAACTCTCAAAGTAGTCTTGCATTTTCTTTGTATGCTGAAGGGTTGTGCAGGCACTTGTGCCATCAAAATAAGTTATTTTAGTCTGGTAATCCTGAGGCATAGCCCCGGGATTAGCGGGAAGCTATAAAGGTGCATATCTATTAGCCATATTAACAGGGATAAGCGGAACAACAGGGATAAGCAGAACAACTGGGGTTACTGGGATAATAGGAGTAGAAGCGGTGGTATATGTAGTAAACAGAGGTGTGGAAACGGTGTTTGGAGAAGCAGATGATAAACCAGGAGAAGAAGGGTTTGAATGAAATAGAACCTTGACGGCGATTGGAACACCACTAGGTTGAACTGTTTTAGGACTAGTATCAGAAAAAATTTCTTGCTGCTCTTGCTTCCTAAGGATCTTAGGGATTATATTTGGATTTTCAAAAGCAGCTGGCGATTTGGGTTTGGATTTGACCTTGTATGACGCAAAGGCTTTTTGGGAGCCAGCTTCTAGTTTGTTTTTTGGGGATTTTTTCTAACAATACAAGTTAAACAAAAGCTTGTAGAGGTCAGATTCTTTCTCTACGGAGCTTTGGACTGGTTTTGTGAGGTTATCTGAGGAGGTCCCTAGTGGAGTCGCCATTATGTTATCACTCAGGTTGTCCCTAAGCTCCTGAAGGGATACGGCCAAGGTAACCACAAACCAATCTTAGGATTATAGGTTCTAGCCCACCTGCAATCAGAGAGGGCTCTCTCTTGATGATTTAGCTTTTTTGATGATGATTTTAGGCTAGTTATTGAGTTCAAAAGGGGTTTTGTTTGTGTTTGGGTGGTGTTTGGATGGAAGGAGGATGCTTTCAAGTAAAGACGCAATGCATAGTGTGATAAGTTTGAAACCATTGGGCATGGAGTCGTGGAGTAAAACTACTGGTATTTCTTCTTGGACACAAGAGGAAAGAGGGGAAAGGTAGTTGTTCATGAAACAAACTTGAGGTTAAATGAAGATGGATTGTAGGCTAAGGAATGAGAGGCAACAAAGAATCTCTCAAACATGTTAGCAGAGGGAAAATAAACGAGCCCTATCTGGGAGCAGCTAAGAATTCCCAGGTAACAGTCATTTATATATGAGATAGAGCAAACATGAGCCATAGGGAATTCATATTTATGCCTAAATAAAGAGGAAAACATTAAGAAGCCACAGAAACTAAGCATAGAGTGCAGCTAAGCAAATTCTAAACCAGACTTTTGTTCTGTGACTTGAGCATATGTGAAATTGAAATAACAGAGGTAAGAAGCACTTATTGAACCATTAAGCAGCACAAGATTTTCATCAATCAATCTTCAGAACCAGTAACAACACATCAACAGTTCATTCTCCAAGCTTTCAACAATCTTTGATTAAGTGAAACATATCAGTTACAGAGTGAGTCTCTCTTGGAGCGCATTACCAACTTAACCAGCCAATAACAACCAACCAACCCCGATTACATTGTTCAGGGCTATATATATAGGGTAAATATCCAAAAATATTTATTACAACCGACCTAAACAGGTCTGCGGGAAAATGTTTTTTAAACCTAAACTTGTGCTGAGATTAAATGCAAGTAGATATCCTTTGAGCTGCGCCAGGGGCAGCTGGATCAAAATGAGTTAATATGGTGTCCTCTGTGACTTGGTGCAGTGCTGCTGCAATAACTGTGCTTTGAGCTTTGGTCCATTGATCTCATGTGACTTTGATGTGCAGTAACTGTGATTTGAGGGCTTTTAAATAGCATCTATTATTTTGTTGACTTTGCTGGAGGGTTCTTTAATGTTTTCCTGCTTCAGGCAGCTGATAGATCTTCAGTGATAGACTTTGCCACATCCTGATACTCTTTGACATCAATTTTGTCTTCATTTCTGCTTCTGATACTCTTTAATGCCTGAATCGGGCCTCTCTCTTTCTGCTGATATCCTAAAAACTATTAAATCGACCCTTCTCTACCCTTTTCGGAGCAAAAGCGACTGCTAAACAAACGATTCCCCAAAGATTCCCCATTTTTGCGTATCGAAAACTGCCTCAGATTTTGAATCCGGGCGTCCTAAGCTGCGATTTCACACTTGCACGCTTTTGTGGTGGGTGACATCAGCACATCGGCGATCGGCATTATACAGTGGGGTAATGTGGTAGGGAAAAACACCCATCCCCGAACGTATCAATAGGTTCGGAAGTGAACAGATCCGCCCACCGTAGATCTAGGGCGCGACCAATCGGACGGATGGTAGAACAAAGAAGGCGGCGGTAGGATAAGGGACGGGGCCTACATATATATGGCGTGGATTCATAAGAAACACCGATCACCGATATGAGATCGGTAACTGACCATCGGCGATGACCATATTGGCAGCGCGTATGCATGATTTGTTCTGTCATAGAGATACGCCAATCGACAAAATCGCTGTCGGCCAACCAATCGGGGGCACACTTTATGCGTTGTTTTGGTATGTGACTTCCCTCCCGATTGCGATATCGCATCGGAGGGGGTCCGATAGAACCCTTTTGCAATCGGAGCAAGGCCCAAGGTAAGTGATGCGGGCTTTTATGATTGGAAGCATAATTTTTAATGTTTGCAGGGATTTCAAGGCATGGGAAGGGGTCTGATAGCCCAAAAAGGGATTTTTGATGCCATGGAAGGATATTAAAGGTACTTGGGAGGATTTCATGCTTTGTGAAGGAGTTAGAAAGCATTAGAGGAAGGATTTATGGAGTGATGGAGGGTTTTGTGCATCAGAAGGAGTCTGAAATGAATGAGAAGATGGCTTGAGGGGGGAATGAGGGTTCTTGCTGAGTTCCGGATAAACTTAGCAATTCCCAGGTGTACTTAAGGTTATATTTCAACCAGGGAGAGGGGATAAGTATATAGGGGAGTTATTAACATAGTTTTAGTAGGGAAGGGGAGATAGATAGGGAGTTACATATCTAAAATTAGTAGTTAATATGACAAGTAATAAGAAAATGCTAAGTATGTGAATCTTAGGCTGTCAGGGGGAAAGTGATTCATAAAGGGAGTGTGAATGTTCCTTGAGTAAATCCGATCTTTACCAAGGCAAATGATATGGAAAATGATGAAACTAAGAGATATCAAGCAGATCTTGACCTCTTTAGAGGAAGTTAGTGAGTGATTGAGGAAAGAAGAAGAAGGGGAAGTTAGGCATGCCTCGCTTGAAGTCCTTCAAATGGAAATTGCCTGACATTTGTGAATTGAGTAGATATGACACTTGAAAACATGAAATTGATCACAAGTCAACATTCTGCAACCTCAAAACTACCTACCCAGCCTACTTACCTAGCATTTTTTCTTCTTTTGGTTTAGGTGCACTTAGACTCGTAGACCCTGATTATCCTTTTTCTTTTGACTACCCTCCTATCTCAATCTACACTTATTTCATCCAAGGGCTCAGATTAAGCTGTTGAGCACCCTTGCTTCTCTACCTATCTAAGGATTTGCCAAGATTAAGCTGTTTGGACAGATATTCATTCTCTATACTCTAAAACAAAAAATTGAAACCTAGGGAGACCAAGATTAAGCTGTTTGGACCTCCCTTCAACTGAAAAATTCTCCAATAATGGAGTAGCACATCAAAATTGGAACATAGCAGTGGCATTTAGATTGGCACACTCTTCTGGCATCCTTCTTTAGCCTCTATAGCAAATATGGAAAATTGCAGCATACAAAGTATGACATATTTGGCCTGTTAAAATGTCAATCATGAAAGATGAGTAACCTACTATAGTAGGAGGCTAACAGTGGCTCCACATGGGGATGCGTTTTCCTTGTGGAAAGCCAAGAATAGTAGGTCAGACTGCCTTGATCTTCTATTGTTGCTGTAGATCGAAATTTCTTAGTGCTGATTGTTAGTCTCTTGAAACTCTGGAATGAGAACAACACTTTCCCTTAAATGAATTGCTTGTGAACTGTATAACACTGCCTACTTTCTTCTGTGTGCTCTATCATTTGGACTGTTACACAAAATTTAAACAAAGTGCTGATATATACAAACATTTATATACAGACAAAATACCGCTGGGAGATTCTCAACAAAAGGGATCATGATAATGCTTTAACATTCGGCCATTTACACGACCCTCTTCAGCTGTACTACCATCTACAGATTTGAGGAAATATGTGTTATTGCCTTGCACAACACTAATAATGAATGGACCTTTCCAAAGAAAATCAAATTTTTCATGTTTTCCCTTGTCTTCTCTTCGTAATTACCACCTTAGAACTTTGCTGCTAACACAGAAATCCTCAGCCTTGGATCTTTTATCAAACATCCTTTTGAGTTTCTCTTGCAAAATCTGAGCTCTGTCATACACTTTCTCTCTGGTTTGTTGGAGATGAATGGTTTGATTGATTCTTCTTTGAACGTCATTTGGTTCAGCTTGAATCTCCTGTAATAGTTTGATAGTAGGAATGCCCAAAGATGACGGAAATCTGGCTTCCATGGCATATACTAGCTCATAAGGGCTCATCCCAATGGATCTCTTGGTTGAAAGTCTGTCTGCCCACAAGGCATTTGTGAGCTTTCTATGCCTGTTCTTTTTGTTTTCCTCCAGCACTTTCTTTATGATGTTGATTAGGCTTTTGTTGGATGATTCGGCCAGGCCATTACCTTGAGAGTAGTAAGCTGTAGAGTGGCCCAAGGTAATATGAAATTTATGGCAGAAGTCGATCATTTTTTTGGATTTGAAGGCAGCAGCATTGTTAGTGATGCTTTTCTTAGGGCAACCAAATCTGGAAAGGATATTGTCCTCAAGTAATCGGATAATAGTGGGGTCATTGGCTTGCCTCATGGGATGGCTTCAATCCACTTGGTGAAATAGTCGGTGGCTGTTAAAATCCACTTGTGCTGGCCTGAAGAGGAGGGATGGATTTCACCTATGAAGTCAAGACCCCACTGTTGAAAGGGCTTTTCGGTTGAGATAGGCTTAAGTGGCAAAGGCAACAATTTTCTTTTTCCTTCAAAGATTTGGCATTTGTGACATGAAACAACAAATTTCTTGACATCTGCAAATAGAGAGGGCAAATAATAACCAGCCCTTAGAATCTTGTCAGCAGTGGACTTCCAATATAGATGCCATCCACAGTCCCCTGCATGGAACTCTTTCATGATGTTGTTGGTTTCATTTTTAGTTAAACAATTCAGCAAAATTCCTTCATGATTTCTCCAAAACAGGGCACCATCTAAGACACAAAACTTTGATGCTTTCATTTTTAAAAATTTTTTTTTGGTTCTGGACAACCCCGGGGGCGCACACAGGTTTAGCAATACATAACAAATATCAGCATACCATGGGGATTGTAAAAAGGTTTCACTGATCTATGGAGTCGCCAACTCCTGTTCATTGTCCAGTTGGTTAATGTCTAAGGCCTGAAAATTTGTTTCGGACATCAGCTTGGCTAAACCTTGTACCTTTATCAGCTTTGTAGGTTTTATCTCAATGTCATATTCAAGAATACTGGCAATCCATTTGCCTCTTTTGCCTTCTAGTCCCTCTTGAGTTAATATGTCTTTTACAACAGTGTTTTGGACATAGGCAATCACATGCGAATATAGAATATAAACTCTGAAGTCTTTGATGGCTTTAACAAGGGCATAGCTCTGCTTCTCCATGATTTGGTATTTCAAGGGTGCATCTCTTAAGGCTCGGCTGAAGAATGCAATTGGATTTTCATTCCCTTGGTCATCCTTTTGCAGAAGGATAGCAGCTATCGTGTGCTCGAATGCAAAAGAAAAAAATGATAAAATCTTTGTCAAATTGTGGGCTTGTGAGTATAGGCGTTTGAGTCAAGGCAGCTTTGATACTCTCAAAAGCTTGCTTGGTTTCAAGGGACCATTTTATCTTGGCATCCTTTTTTAACATGTTGCTTAACAGTCTTATCAGTTCGGCTAAATTTGGGATAAATCTCCTTAGGAAATTGATCTTTCCAAGGAATGCTTGCAACTCTTTTATGTTTCTTGGGTATGGAATTTAGAGGATGGCTTGGATCCTTTCTGGATCAATTCCAATACCATATTTTGAGATGATGTGGCCTAGCAACTTACCTTCCTCAAGGCCAAACAAGGACTTCTTGGGGTTCAAGGAAATGCCATATTTCCTACATGTCATGAAGATTTGCCTTAAGTGTTTGAGGTGCTCTTGATCAGATTTTGAGAAAGGGGTTAAGTCATCCAGATAGACAACAAGGAATTCATGGATTTCCTTGGCAAATGCAATATCCATTTCCGTTTGAAATGTGGCACCAGCGTTCTTTAGCCCAAAAGGCATTTTAACATACTTAAATGTTCCCCACGGTGTGGTAAAGGTTGTCTTGTCTTGGTCATCCGGGTGAACAAGTATTTTATTGAAGCCTGAAACTCCATCTAGTAAAGAGATTCTAGATGACCCCACTACTCTTTGTAGGATGTGGTCCATTTTAGGCGAAGGATAGTGGTCTTTTGAAGAGACTTGGTTTAAGTTTCTTAGGTCTACACACAGTCTGATCTCCCTTGATTTTTTCCTTGTGGGGACCAGATTGGATACCCATTCAGAAAATCTGATGGGTGCTATGATACCAGCTTCAAACATTCTCTTCACTTCCTTCTCAATGAGGGGAAGAAGCATATGGTTTATTCTTCTAAGCTTCTGCTTTAATGGTTTTTTATTTGGATTTACGGGAATGGTATGTTGAATCACTGAGGTGTCGTAGGACTTCAAGTCCTCATATCTCCAAGCAAATACATCTTGGAACTCTTTTAACAGATCCACTTACTTAGGTTTTTTATCAGGCGGTAGATTTTTGGATAATTTAATCACTTTGGGCTTTTCTATTGTCCCTATGTTGTGTTCTTCTATAACAGCATCTAAAGGCTCCATTTTTTGGCTTTTTGGGCACATCATTGTCATCAAACATGTCTTCTAATGGAGTAAGGGCAGCAGGTAAAAGGTTATTCTTTAGGTCAATGAACTCAGCCTCTACTTTGACTGTTTTCTCTAGATGCATTTGTTTCAACTCTTCTATGTTTGCATTGTCAACAACAGTTGGGTTCAGGATTTGTTTTGCTGTTGCAGCTATTACAGCCTACTGATTTTCAATTGTTTGTTGTTGGGAATCGTTCATGGCCTCCATGTCAATGTTTAAATTTGAAAACTCGCCCTCAAGACTGAGGAAATTGTTAATCTGGGCATCATTTTCAAATACTTGCCAATCTCTAATATTGTTAGGAACAGCGGGCCTATGTTTTATTTCAGCAGTGAAATGGTGATTTGGCTCAAAGGGAAGCTTGCATGTACTAGCAAAAGCAGCTAGGCTGTGTGCATGTATGTTATGGTTTCTAGAAATCTTAGCGAGCTCGGATTTAGTGAAGGTATTAAGTATTTCTATGGCAGCAATCCTATAGGCCCTCATCCTATTGTCCTTAGTAACAAAGTTACCTTTCATTTGTTGTATGATTAGATTGGAGTCACCTAGAATGGACACTTTTGTAGCTCCTAGAACTTTGAACAATTTTAGGCCTAAGAGGAGAGCTTCATACTCCGCCATGTTGCTGGTACATCTGAAATTTAGTTTATAGGCATGGCCCTCTGCATGGTTATCATGTGTATTGTGAATCCATACACCTGCCCCTGCTCCTTACTTGTATACAAAACCATCAAACTCTAAATACCATGTGATTTCTTGCTTGTGGTTTGTATCAAGAGTTTCAGTCATTTTGGGATTGGACAGATTTGAAATTTCTGTTTGGGGAGGTTCCTCTTGTTTTCTGGTTGCTTTGACTGTTATGACCATTTGTTGGGCAAGGGCAACCGATTCCTCATTTATGCATGTCTCTAGCTCTAAAGCTAAAGGCTTCTCATTAGCTGGAGGATTGATGTCATCATTAAAAAGAATAAATGAATCCATATCAGAATGGATTGAGTAAATTGGAAAATTTTGGGGCTTTTCTTCACTACTTACCACATACTTCATGAGTGTTTCCCTATACAGTCTCTTTGGTTGCCAAAAGACAGATATAGTGGCATAAGCGAGGTCAAGTTGTGGGGATCCTTGGAGTTTTGCTCCCCATGATCTTGATAGGAGCATGCCATATTTTGTTGGAATGTCAGCAACTACTACGTCCATTAGGATTGTCTTGTTGGGAAATTGGACTAAAGACACACAAAGGTCTTTGATTAAGCCTAAACACTTGACTTGACTTGAGTCAAAGGAGTATAGATCTTTGTAGGGTCTTGTGACATCAATGTTTAGCTTTTTTATTACAGCTTTGGGCATAAGATTGTGTGAGGCACCTGAGTCAAACATAGCATTTTGCAAGATCTCGTCATGTATGTGCAGACTGACATAAAAGGGTGGAACATGTCCATATGCCAATTTTCCATTAACTTCTGGACCAAACAACAGCTCAGGGGTATCATCTAAAACATTTACATCATCCTTGATCTCTGGCATTTGAAGTGACCTTTGAATTTTTTGCCTATACACATCATGTTTGGCAATTTCTGAGAGGGGGATGTATATCTTAAGTTTTCCAATCTCTGCTTCTAAGTTAAATGGTTTTTCCAATGGAATCTTTGCGTTAACTGTAGCAGATTTCTCCTTTTCAAGAGTTTTTTCCATGTTTTCCTTTTGATTATCAGCGTTATGGTGAATGACATTTCGTGATATTTCTGTTTTGGGAAGTTTTTTAGGAGAGCTATTCAAATTTTCTTCCGAGGAAGAAGGAGGCAAAGGCTGATCAATAGGAGGCTGTATGTTTGTTATGTCCTCTACAGTTACTTTGTGCAGGTTTCAGGCAGAACTATCAGCTGGTTCGGTTATGATAACCTTGTCTTTAATCTTGTTGGGTTGTTTGTTGTCCTTTGTTTTGCTAGGTGCAGGGAAGTTATCAATGGAAACCTTGATTACAACATCCTACTGGAAAGGCCCTAGATTTATGCTATCGTTGTTGTTGTGTCGACATACTTCAGAAAGATTGCATTTCCTTTTCAAGGACGAATCATAACCGTCAACCAACAAACCTTTCTCCCTAACAGTTCACAAGTTACAGGAAGCATTCCAATGATCCATGGAAGCTCTCAATCGCTTCAAAATGTCAAAGTAGGCCTCCTGAAATACCTTGCCTTAATGGGTACTTTTTCCCTACCACCTCCAAGAAATTTGGCGGAAGTGGCCACTGTGGAAACCTGCAATATGGTATCTTCTATATCTAAAAGATTCGGAAGATTCCTTAACATTTTGTTAGCATGGATCATCGCCATTTTTGAAATATTGTAGCAATCAATTTTCTTGGCTTGGAGGGAAACCCAAATCAATGCTCATAGAGTGTTTGGATAGATAGGTCTAAGGAATATGGTACCTATTCAGATCCCTGGTCGCATGTACATTCTACAGACAAAGGAATCATTCAATCAATGATAATAGAAGAGGCACCATGGGAAGATCACCTCCATTGTTCCCATCTTCCGGATTACCACGAAGACTATTCCAGCGACCTTAAACATCCTTCAGTTTTTTATTTTCTATCAAATACTGTAAATACGGTGGATTCTGAGGATGGTTCTTATTTTGTGTCGATGTCGTTAAAAAATGAAACAAGGAGTAATGAGGATAGTTATTTTACTGTGTCAACCTCATTAAAAAATTAAACAACTCCTATTCCAAGTCAAGTCTTTCAAAAATATCGAAGGTAAACCTTCATTCCAACCGCCGCGTTGAATGCAATGAAGCTTGGGGGGCATGCACCTTGATTTTTGTTATTATGATGTGGGCATGTGAACTTATAACAAGCATAGTTTTTCGTTTCAAGATTGTGTAAACATGAAACTGAATCTGAGCATATGTTGTTGCATGTTTCAAGCTCATTAAAAAAAATAAACCAGGCTATGAGTAGTGTTATCGTAGGGTTCAAGCTCATTAAAAAATAAACCTGCCACGAGCATATTTTATGCGAAGTTCAAGCTTGTTAAACATTAAACCTAAGAAATGAGCAATCGTTCCCCCAGAGTTTGAGCTCATTAAAAAATGAACCAACCTCCGATAAATAACCATTGCGAATGCATTATCATCAGCTTCTGAGCCCTGGTCATGTCCTTGCCATCACCTCCACTCTATTTAACCAATCATATGCCTCCATTTGATTGTTTACCCTTTTGAGGAAAAGCTGCGAGGAGTGATTCTCTTAGCCATCCTTGTGACACTGCCATGATTGGAAAATTCCAAACCTTACCTGGAATCAGCAGCTACCCAAAAATATCACTCGTTCCTCAAAGATGAGTGTCCTTTAAGCTCTTTTCATCTAACTTGTAAAATGTGAAAAGATTGCCGAGCAGTTGGCCTCTCCAGCTCGTTAAAGCTACTAGGAGTGATATCCCTCCTCTAAATTTTAATATTTTTGGACCGGAGGGATTATTACACAAAAATATCAACCACTTGTTTTGTTTGCCTCGTTAAAACTATCGAAAATTCATCCCTTTCGTATTATTTTATACTTTTCAAACTTAAGGGATTATATGATGGAAAAGGATTACTGGAGTTTCCTTTCCATCCCTTTTTAGACTCTCTAAAATTGAAAAAGGACCGAGTTGTATTTTTCCTTAAACTTGTTAAAACCAATAGCGACAAACTTGTCCATAGAGACGAGAACGAGTTTCACAGTCGCTAGGCTCGTTAAAACATAGCGATGAATTTGCCCGAAGGGAAAATTATAGAACGAGCATATGTTATCCTCCTCAAACTTGATAAAAATAAAGAGGTACTGTTTAGCAATGACTGGGGAAAATTTGCGAAGAAAACTTGAAGAAACTTTATTGGTAGCAAGTCGCTCTTGAACATGACACTTTCACGCCATCACCATGATTGAGTCGGGTTGGGTTATTCCATTCACCAGTCATATTACCATTGGTCCACCATACCATCCATTTTTGGGGTAAATGCTACCAATCCATTTCAGTGTCGCCGATATGTTCAAGAGAAGTCGCTCAGAGAATTCACCAACCCAGCTTGTGTCTCATCCAATGCAATACCTTTATGCTTCATTCCTTCATGACCGCCACCCTAAACCCTGTATAATCAAATCGTTTTCACCTCCACAAAGTCATTTGCTTCGTTCCGCGTCGTAGATGTGGGATTCATTAAGGCCCTCCTACGATAGGTCACTTCTTGTTAACATCAGCTCATTATCGAAGAAGTCGACCTAGGAACAACCCTTTCAATACTTTGAAGCTTGCATGCCTCAATGACAAGTTTCTCACTTCTGATGACAGGTTTACATCAATGGCCTTCAACCAAAAGATTTTGCGTGGTGTTCAATGCCAAGTTTCATTTTTGCACCACGTGAATTGTACTGTCGTACCTTGAGGGTCATCATCATTATCAGTGATTCCTCTCGCGCCTGTTAACAACTTACATCATTGGGTGGTAATCAGGCGATGTCTTTCCATGTTCAACTCCAGAACATTTTTTTTCACATGGATTGACTTGTACTTCGGGTGAATATTGGACGACTTTTAAGACCCCAAATCTTGTTTCATCCATCTGGGCTGCGATATATTCAGGAAAATAAAGACATCAAATGTACATCATTGCTGCACAGATGATCATCCAAATCAAAGGATGATGGCTCTATCCGAATCATCAGTCTGCTACACAGACGATTGTCTGTCCTATGTACATGAAAATGAATTTATAAAGCTGAGCATGGGAATGCCTGCCTCATCTAGATCGTGAAAATTTTATGAAGATAATGTATTGTATTGTATTTTATTACAGGTCGCCTTTCCAGTTCAAAAAACCTCAGATCCTCATGATAAGTCATTTCACCCGACATCAAAAGATTTTCAACCTCATGCTTTAGGGGGCAACTGTTATAGACATATTTGGGCACTGCAACCCCAATCGTATATGTCCATAAATCAAATTCTAAGTCCCTAAGAGTGTTCTTTCATACCCTAAAGGAACAAGGTCAGCTGATTACATCATCTCCTAGAAGTTCTCCATGAAAAACTACTCAGAAATGGTCAAAACTGGATCATCTCACTTGCTCCATGGTCAGGGTGCAACGCATCGCACCTACTACACATGGGAGGTGTGATGCATACTTAAAAGTCCTTCTAGAGGGTGCGATGAGTGAGAATAGCCAAGTGGCAGAGACAGTCTGCTAAGTGGATGATCAAGGAATCTTCTAGAAACTTCTCATATGACACTTGCCTCTCAGAATTCGCCCAGGGATGAGTAAGAGATCAATGAAATCTCCAAGTGGAGCCAAGAACTATCAGTGGAATGAAACTAATCAAAAACTTGAGTTGACTCACACCTATGCAAATATCTATATATGGATCCCTCATCCCAGAGATCCAGGGAAGTTGGAGGCTGGAATTTTGTATCTTGTAAGGAAGTGTTGTTGGTTCCTGGTGGAAGATCATAGTGTTGGGTGATCTAAGCTTTTCATGAGGTGAAGAAGGGCTTTCATGCTAGGAGGATGACGTTGGGTCAGATCAATGGGTTGTAATCCTCTCTTCTAATATTTATATCAATAAAGTTATTCAAGTTTTCCTCCACATTCTTTTATGTTTGATGATATATGCATTTGTGTGGTCAATATATATCTGGTCCTATATTGTTTGTGATTGTAGATCTCTGCACTTTGAATGTATTATGCTGCTTTAACTTTACAGGTACTCTTTGAAGTGGATTTTTCAAGGAAGGAGCGGCAAAGACCTGTCAGAGAGGAGGAGGAACAAGCAAGGAACCGAACGAAATATTGAGGTTGGTATTCTTTGCTCCTCTCCTATCTACTTCTCATAAAGGAAAATGAAAGTAACTTTAATCTGTTTGTTTCTAAGATAGCTACCTATCTTAGTGGGACTAACAGCTCTGCATAGACACTAGATTTCCCGCTAACACTTGGGCATGGTCCCAAAGCTGAATTATCCACTGGAATAAACATAACCATTTATACTCCAAGAGGAATTTTCTATTACACACAGAAATAATAAAATTTTGCAGAGAAACGAACAACATACGAACAACGTGAGCCATAAATATGATGGGTTTGTATTCATAAAGAAAAGCTGAGACTATATACATTGAATATGAAAACCCTAAAGGTAAAATTGGGTTCCAAGTATTAATATGCAACATAAATTACATATAAGCTTCGTAAAAGAAACCACACTCAAAGAAGTTTAACATATTTCATATAGAGCTTGACCATGGTTGATAGGGCGGAGTCAAGACGTAGTATCTCAAGAATTCCACACATCACTGAGATAACTTTTATTTGTTAAAATAGAGAATAACAATTTACATTCAAACTAGGTTGACACAATAAATAAAACTTAGCAGACGGCTGACAGGGTAGTCGTTGAGTTAACAACACATATTCCAAAGAGTACGAGATGGGTTAATCACATGTAAAGTGAAATGAGTGACGAGTAAGGAAATTTTAGCTAAGCATGTTCATGACTAGAAAAGAGTTGAAATCCAACAAAACATCATACCTAAGAATGGAGAGATCCCGAACCCTTGCTAACACACTGCAACTATCACAACGAAAGTCAATGAGAATGGGTTTCTAGTATAAACTAGTACAGAACAATCTTAACCTCATTTCCAAGCACATACCTCCAAATTCTACAGAAGTTGTTCACAAAGGGGAAACTTAGTGGACACTTTTAAATCCATACCCTCAACTGTTGTAGCAACAACATCAACTGAAAGAACTCGTAGCTGGAAAAATTATGCAAGAAATTGAGCAAGGAACAAACCTACCATGGTAATAGTAGAGCTCTTGGCTTACTCCCCTTGTAAATGATTGTTGAAAAATGGGAGAAAACCGGGTAGTTTTGTGGAGGTTTTCCATTACACCAAAACTCGCAGGTCTTAGTAAACATTCCAAACTAGTAACTAGGATCCCTGGGGTGGAAATTATGGATTCCATAGAGGTGTGGTGATTCTTCCAACACCCCCCTCAAATGCAACTTGGGGGAATTGAACCTAGTGTCGTTACACCAAAACCCACAGGTGTTGGTAAACATTCCGAACCAGTAACTAAGATCACCAGGGTGGAAATTACAGATTCCATAGAGGTGTTGTGATTCTTCCAATAAGTTTTCCTCTTGAACCTACTTGACAAAGCATAACCATATATCATGACCCTATGTTGATTGACAGAATAGCAGCCTGCAGGTGTTTCCAGCAGAGTCTTCGAGAAAGGCTTCTTGATAAGTGTGGAAATGACCAGCTGGTTCCCACCCGACACCAAATAATGTAATTAACCATATGACATAAAGTGTTAACGATAAACTGACTTAAACTAAACACGCACATTAAGAACCCTTTATGTTGACAATATGAATATTAATCATCTAGTAAATAATGCAACTGTGTATTCGAAACCTTGATTTCCATACCTTTGAAACTCTCTGCTCATAGTTTTTCATTGACGCATAAGTACATGGTGTACCTTTTTATTTTATAGGCATAACATATAATGAAGAGTATATTTTTTTTTGTGTGGAATAAGTATAGGTGACATTATCAAATATTAAGTCATATCAAGTTTATCTCATTAAATTTTTCTAGCTTAGTTTTGTTGTTAAATTTTGACCCATTCTCTTATGTCTTAATATTAAACATGGTTCAAAAGCTCCCAAATATTGTTCATACTATGTTTGTTTCTTTCTCATATTAAGTATATTAAGTTTGTTTTTACTGCCATATTAAGTTTCTTTCTTTCCTTGTTCTTCTTGACAAATACGGTATTGCATTAATTCCAAATTAGAAATAAGACATGAAAGCCTAGATACATATATGCAAAAGAGAAATGCATATTTCCACTTCACTGGTTGATATAATTTTTTTTAAAAAACTGGTAATATTTGCACTTCAATGGTTGATACAAAAAAATCATGGAAAACTAGTGATGCATCTATATAATTCATGTTTTCTTGTCTTTGCTAGAGCTTATTGAATACCCACTAAAATATATCTATCTATACTTTACAAACAAAATGTAAAGCCTTCCACCTCATAATGTTGGATTACAATTAACAAAATATCTCAATTTAATTTAACACTAACTAGAATATTTTGACTTTAATTTATCTATATTTGAACTAAGGCGTAGGTACAACTTATTTTCATATCCTTAATATAGATATTTAGAGCACAACTTATTTTCATATCCTTAATATAGATAGTCTAAACAGAAAAAAAAAAAAATGGGAGAATTTGGTTTAAATTTAGTAAGAACTAAAAAAAAAAGGTTATAATTGTCTAAGTTATGAAATTTGAAATACCCCAAAAGTTTTTAATGATACAAAATATATTTCTAATATTAAAATCTTGATTAAAACACCAAGTTCAAAATTTTACTATTAAAAAATTGCCAAATCCAAACCAAAACAATAAAAAAATTATCAAATTGAAGCCAAAAAATATACATTAGGAGATAAATTCTTGCCTGCATATACAACGCTGGTTGGAAGTACTACACACCTACATGCGGACTCTTAGTTAGAGCATGGGACTACATCCAAGATTCCTTCTGCATGATTTACTCCTTTATTTTCTCCTTCTTTAACTCCGCAACTGGTTAGTTCTTCTGCATGATTTACTCCTTGATTTTCTCCTTCTTTAACTCCGTAACTGGTTAGTTCTTTTGCATGATTTACTCCCTGATTTTCTCCTTCTTTCACTCTGCAACTGGCTAGTTCTCTACGGAACTTGTTGTAGGTGTTGAGTCTTGTCACTGATCACCACTATGGTGCATTACCTTGCGATCTTCACCCAATAATGCTATATCATGAGCATTGTAACCTATTTTTTAGTGAATCATTCTGGTGTTCTTTCGATTTTCTTTTAGTTTTTTTGCTCTGCAAAGCTGTGTGTTCAACCTTTACTAGCTAGATTCATCTGTGCAGGTTTTCTAACACATTTACATGGTATAAGAGCCCACAAGTTGCTAGATAAAAGGTGCACCAATACGTTATTTTGCGGGTATTACAACTTGGAGATCGAAGATCGACAAAAAAATGGAGTTTCCCAAAGCATCGATCTAACACCGTACAACTATCACAAATGGAAGGACCAAATGGCTCGATACCTTCATCAAAAAGAGTTGTACAGGATTACCATGGTTGCAGAAGTGGAACCCACTTCAGACATAGAGAAATCCAAGTACCTCAACCGTATGGATGAGGCCCACGGATCCATATGCATGTGCATCTCTCTAGAGTTGCAGTTTCATCTATCTGCCTGCAATACTCCCAATGAGATTTGGAAAAAGGTTGAAAAACTCTATCAGAAATAGGATGAGATGAAAGGACATCTGCTTGAAGTGGAGATGTTGTCATTGGATCCACGGAACTATGATAGAATTCAAGACTTCTTCACCAAATATAATGATCTATTGCTGCAACACAAGGGTTGTGGAATTGACAAATCCAAGGAGGAGAGTCACCAAGTTCTCTCTATTATGTCAGAGCTCAGACCGGAATACTCCATCTTTGTGTTTACATTTCATTAAGTAAGGCTTGTAGCAGGTAAATCCTACACTATTCCTTCTCTCAAAGAATTCATGGAGTCCCTTACTTTTGAGCAAGATAAACTCATTGGCATGGGGAAAATCAAACCTCCAAAAGTGCATGCACTTGTTGTGCATGATGGAAGCCACAATAAAAATCACAAATCTCATTCAAATCAGAAAAATTAGCAACCAAAAGACAAGGGAAAAGTGCATTCCCATCCAAAGAAGGAAGGGTACACCAAGCCCTTCAATGACTCCTCCGACTCAAGAAATGAGAAAGCGAAGAAAGGAAACAAATGCACCTACTATCAAAGAGGATTCCATCCAAAATATTCTTGGATGAAGAAACAAATTGACCAAATGGAAGAAATCCTTCAGAATCACAACCTTGGGGACCACATCCTTCAGGGCGCCAATAAGAAAACTGAGGATCCACCACAAGGGAAAGGTAACAATTTTCATGCTTTAGTTGCAATTAATTCTTCCCCTGATGCATGGATTATAGATTCTGGTGCATCACATCATATGGACACTGTAAAGGAAGTCTATTCCTCTTTGGATGCATGCAAAGGACCTCCCATCCTCATGGGAGATGACTCACCTATTGAGGTCACCAGAAATGGTAGAGTGAAACTTTTACATGGAAGCTTTGAAGATGTGCTTCATGTTCCAAAACTTTTGGCAAATCTGCTTTCAGTTTATCAGATCCCTCATTCTAGCACCGGAAGGAGAGTTGAATTCACTCCAGATGAAGTGAACATATATGACCTACATAACAACTCCAAAATTTCAACCGATGAGGTAAACAATGGAGCCAGACTGTATACATTTTCTGAATTTATTGAATATGAATCCTCCTTATTGCTTACACATGCTGATGATAGTAGTAGGATTTGGCATGAGAGGTTTGGTCACTTAAATTACAGGTATATGCAGTAGCTAAGCAAGCATGAGATGGTGGAAGGCTTGCCAAATATCAGTTTCTCCAAAGGAGTTTGTGAAGGTTGTGTCCTTGGAAAACATCCTAGAGAAAATTTTGACACTGGCAAGACTCAGAGAGCATCCTCTCCTCTAGATCGGATCCATAGTGATATCATGGGGCCTTTTTCTCATCCTTCCAGCAACAAAGCAAGGAATGTGCTTACATTTATTGATGATTTCTCACAGTATACTTGGGTGTAACTTCTCAAGAACAAATCTAAAGTTTTTTCGCACTTTGAAGATTTCAAAGCACTAGTTGAGACACAGTCAGAGAGAAAGATCAAAGCCCTCCATATAGACAATGGGGGGGAATATGTTAACATAGCACTTTAGAACTTTTGCCTTCAGTCTGATATACAGTTGCAGTACACAGCTCCATACACTCCGTAGCAAAACAGAGTTACTGAGAGAAATAACCGATCTCTCAAAGAGATGGCTTCCTGCATGCTGCATGCTAAGTCACTGCCTCATAAGCTATGGGCCAAAGCACTTAATTGTGCTAAATACATCCAGAATAGATCTCCTCATAGGTTTGTCAAGGATCAGACCCCCTTTGAGGCTTGGAGCGGCACTAAACCGAAGGTCACCCACTTCCGTTTTTTCGGCTCTATAGAATGGGCCAGGATCCCCTCTGAAAAGAGGAAAGATATTGATCCACAGAGCATTGAGTGCATCTTTGTTGGATACCTTGATAGTGTGAAGGGATACCAACTCCTAATTTCCTCTACGGACAAGCTCATCATTGAGCGAAGTGTCAAATTTGAGGAAAGTATCTCGCATGCATCTCAATTGCCACATGCAGACACCTCTTATCTACCTCATGTCCGAGATGATGACTCAGTACACTCAGATGCAGATACATAGCATGCATATGCCATGGTAGAGTACGCAAATGAAGAGATAGAGTCTTCATATATAAATCTAGTGCATGCATATGATGATCCACATCCAAGTCGAGATCGGGCTTCTAGCAGCGAATCAAATCCCCCTGTCATAAATCGAATAATAAGGAGCTTACATGAGATATATGTACAAGACCACCCAACTGCTATAAATGGTCTTGTGGGTGGTAATTCTAATCTGCAGAGGACTAGATCAGAGTTTATTGAGCCTCCTCTTGCCCTCACTACCACTGAACCATCGCCATCCTGGCATTGTCATTTGGTTCAGTCTTTTGATCCACAGTCTTATGCTAAGGTTGCTCAGCATCCAAATTGGGAGTTCTCCATAGAGGAAGAGTATAAATCCCTCCTTGAGAACCAAACCTAGGATCTGGTTCCCCTTCCTTCAGGAAGGAAACTTATTTGATGCAAATGGGTCTACAGGACCAAGAGTGTTGCATATGGGAAAATCACCATATGTAAAGAAAGGCTAGTAGCCAAAGGCTTCCAACAAGTGCATGGAACTGATTATGATGAGACCTTTGCTCCAGTAGCAAAGATGGATTCCATATGCCTTACACTTGCCATTGCAGCTACCCAGGGATGGGAAGTACATCAGATGGATGTGAAGAATGCCTTTCTTCATGGAGACCTATCAGAGGAGATTTACATGGAGCAGCCACATGGTTTCATTCAAGATTGATGTTTGTTCTGCAGACTAAAGAAATCTCTCTACGACTTTAAGCAGGCCCCGAGATCTTGGTATGCGAAGATGGATTCTTTTCTCTTATCACAAAACTTCAAAAGATGTAAGTCAGATCTGAATGTTTACATGCTCAGGACACATGATTCTCTTCTTATCTTAGTTTTTTATGTGGATGATCTCTTGATCACTGGAAACTCGGTTTCAGCCATTGCTCCAGTCAAGAGGGCCTTGCATGATAGGTTCTTGATGAAGGACATGGGTCCATTACACTTCTTTCTTGGTCTTGAGATCAGCTAGGATGTCACAAGCATCAAACTCTCTTAGGCTAAGTATGCACAAGATCTCCTTGAGAGATTTCACATGACTGTCTACAAGCCAGCACCGACTCCTTTTCTGTCTAGGCTCCACCTTGAGGATGGAGGTGACACTCCATTAGTTGGCAACACTCTCTATCGACAGCAAGTGGGGAGATTATTGTACCTCATCGACTCCAGACCAGATCTCTCATATGCAGTAGGGGCAGTTTCCAGATACATGCAGGAGCCACATGAGCTACACTGGAATGCTACCAAGCACATCTTCTGATATGTGCAAGGCACCATCACCTTCGAGATTCACTATGCAATAGGCATTGCATTGAATCTCCTTGGCTTCACTGATTCTGATTGGGTGGGCGACAGTATTGATTACAAGTCCACCTCCGGATATTCACTCAGTCTAGGGTCTAGCCCTATTTGTTGGTCGAGCGAGAAGTAGGTTGTTATTACTCTCTCTTCAGTTGAGGCCGAGTACAGAGGAGTATTCAACATCACCATTCAGGCTCTGTGGCTACAACACTTCCTCACTGAGTTGGGTGTCCAGTTCCACCAGCCCATTGTCATCTGGTGTGACAACCAGAGCACTCTCAAATTTTGCAGGGATGCAGTACAGCGGTAGTGGACGAAGCACATAGAGATCCATATGCACTACATCAGAGACTTAGTACATGATTGGGTCATTGATTTTCAATTCTTTCCTTTAGTAGAAAATACTGCAGACATCTTCACCAAGACATTCATTGAGCAGAAGTTTCTCTCTCTGCACGATCGTCTTGGAGTGAAGGACACAGTTGCTTAGCAATTGTCTTTTCTTCCTCTTTTCTTTTGATTACATTGTATTTTGAGGGTGGGGTTTTCCCACGAGGTTTTCCCACGAGGTTTTCCCCCTTTCCTCAATTTTAGTACAAGTTGCACTGTATTTTGGGTGACCTTTAGCCTTAGTTTCCAGGGCCCATTTTCTATTTTCCCCCATAGTGGTGTTCAGGGGGGGTGTTGGAAGTACTACACACCTACATGCAGACTCTTAGTTAGAGAATGGGACTACATGCAAGATTCCTTCTGCATGATTTACTCCTTTTTTAACTCTGCAACTGGTTAGTTCTTCTGCATGATTTACTCCTTGATTTTCTCCTTCTTTAACTCTGCAACTGGTTAGTTCTTCTGCATGATTTACTCCCTGATTTGCTCCTTCTTTCACTCTACAACTGGCTAGTTCTCTCTGGAACTTGTTGTAGGTGTTGAGTCTTCTCATTGATCACCTCTATGGTGCATTACCTTGGGATCTTCACCCAGTGATGATATATCATGAGCATTGTAACCTATTTTCTAATGAATCATTCTTTTGTTCTTTTGATTTTCTTTTAATGTTTTTGCTCTGCAAAGCTGTGTGTTCAACCTTTACTAGCTAGATTCATTTGTGCAAGTTTTCTAACACATTTACAACGCCGAGCCCCATTGTGCAAAAGATTTCAATCATGAAAATTTAGTAAAAATAAGTTGGATCACCCTATCTACAAATAAAAATGACCAGTTTTGATAGAGTTGGCTATGGGTTGGAATACTGTTGGGTAAGTTGTGACCCATTATGAATGAGTGGAAAAGTGTTAATGCCCTTTGAGGTTGGAAAAGTGGAACTTCATGACCATCCCCCCTTACTATTGCAAAGGTAAGACCTTCGTATACTTCAGTCCATCCTCCAACGGTCTATTAATCAATTTCCAAGAATGGATTAGTAAAACTTTATATGACAATGAAATTTGAAAGGATAATGCGTTGTTATAATATATTTGATGAAAATATAACACAACTGATTATTGAGATACCATGCATACCATAGAATTTTAATGTGAAGACTAAGTTGATTAATTGATAACATTGTTGTGGGAACTGGAACCTCAGAGTCAATGTCGTCATTGGACATGAAGATACCAAGATTTACATTAAGAAAGGACACAAAAACTCATTACTCTATGAACTTAAGTTGCATAGAACAAAATAAAATTAATTTATGAAGCTAAATTATAGATGCAAAAGTGCATTCTCTCGAAAAATATGATAAATTTGATTAAGTTTACCAGATAGTTTGATAGATTTATAGTGAAAATGAAACCAAGTATTCTGGACTAAATTAATTTGATTTTAGGAGGAAATACCTATAAACCGAAATTCTAACCCCTGCCATTCTGAATCGTTCCAATTATTACTATTTATTGTCTGACTACCATTCAAGATGGAAACTTAACTATGGATTTCTTGAAGTATCTTTCCTATCAAAATGAAAAGTTAGATACCAGACTTGTGTGGAAAGTTACATACCTGAGCCTAATCCAATTGTAAGGGATATGTGGAGTGTTAACGTGAAGTGTTGTTTGAACATGACGGTGATTATAATATATCTCTCCATTGTTATCAATGCAAGATTCATAGCCAAGGTTCCTCCTCGTGTTTCAAGATTTATCATTTGTATCGATTTGGTCAATTGAGTGAACCTCTCATTGAGTACCGGTCGCATGCATGATGGGGTATAAATACCATAGGGATCTATGTTACCCGTTTCAAGCCTAACACCATTAAGGTAATTATTACAGGCGAATGAAAATTTTGGTTCTTTAAAATTGCATTTTTTCATAATATTATTATAAGTGGCATCCGGTATGAATGCATGAGATTACTGTTGGAAAGGTAGAGAAGACAAAACACAGTTCACACGTAAAACATGAGCTACTTCTCTTCTATTGATCACACAAAACATAATGATTACAATGAACCTCGTGAAGGGTATTTAAACCTTTTCCAACTAGCTAACTGCCTAAAATATCTTGACATGCAACTACATGCAATCTCACACTCAAAGTAGTCTATCACTTAACTCAGAACACTAAGTCATTCAATCACTGAATTAACTGACTCTCTATTTTTATCTAACTCCTCATGCAGGAGTCATTATCTTATTTTAACACCCCCCCCTTAATTACGACTACTAAACTGAAACATGACTCATGACAACTCAAACATGACTGTAGGTCTTTGTCTCAGCTAGGCTTACAACACCCAAGTTTCTTCTATGAAACTCAAACACATCTTGTGCTAATGACTTACTAAATATATCATCCAAATAGTCACTAGATTTAGAAGGCTTCAAGTGAACTTCTCCATTGCTCACAAGTTCTCTAATGAAGTGATATCTAGTATCAATATGCTTGCTCTTCTGATGAAACACACTATTCTTGGATAGTGCAATCACTGAGGTGTTTTCACAATATATTGGTGTCGATCCTTGTTGTTTCTACTTGAGTCCATCAAGTAGTCTTCTTAACCACACTGCTTGACATGATGCTACATATTCTACTTCTGCTGATGAAAGTGTCACAATGGGCTGCTTCTTAAATGCCCATGAAATCACACATAAACCAAGGTGGAACATAAAACCAGAAGTGCTCTTCCTATTATCCAAACTTCCTGCAAAATCATTATCTATGTATCCAATCAATTCTTTCCTTTTTGTGCTTGCATACATTATGCCACAATCTCTAGTGCCTGCTTTGTATCTCATAATTCGTTTTCCTGCACTCCAATGTGTGTCTTTTGGGGTCTCCATAAATCTAGATATCAAACTCACTACTTGCATGATATCTGGCATTGTAGTTGTGAGATACATGAGGCTACCAACCAATCTTTTGAATAAAGATGGATTGGCATTTGATCCTTCATCATCCTTGCTTAACTTTGTACCTGTTGCAATTGGTGTAGGGACATGTTTGCAATTTTCCATCTTGAATCTTTTCAACAAATCTTTGGAATATTTATTTTGACAAATAAAAATTCTTTTTTTAGATTGCTCAACTTCTATGCCAAGAAAATATTTCATGAGACCAAGATCTATGATCTCAAATTCTTTCATCATGGCTGCTTTAAACTCATCTATGTCAAAATCACCTGTAAAAATCATGTCATCAACATATAAGAAAACAATTGAATTTTGTCCATGCTCATTTTACCTTTATGTACCAGGTAGGCTCAATGTTTCTTCTTTAAAATCCATTCTTGATCATGTAACTATCAATACTGCTATTCCAAGCTCTAGGCACTTGCTTCAGTCCATAGAGTGCTTTCTTCAACCTGTAAACTTTGTCTTCGTTACTTTCAACTTCATATCCTCGAGGTTGCTGCACATAAATTTTTTCTTCTAGAATTCCATTCAAGAAGGCTGATTTCACATCCATCTGATATACTTTCCACTTGTTATGAGTTGTTGTGGCTAGAACTACTCTTACAATATCCAATCTAGCTACCAAAGCAAACTTTTCTCCAAAGTCTCTTCCTAGTTGCTGCAAGAATCCTTTTACTACTGCTTTAAATTTGTCAATTTCACCTTTCTCATTCAACTTTGTCTTGTACACCCACTTCACACCAATGAGACTTTTGTCCTTTGGTAAATCAACCAAATCCCATGTGTCATTCTTTTCAATAGCTTCAATTTCTTCATCCATGGCTTGCACCCAATTTTCATCTTTGGTTGCTTCTTCAAACAAGGAAGGTTGGAATGACAACAATGCAAAATTTGACATAACATCCAAATCATCATAAATATCTTTAAAACTTCTCATATTTCTCTTACAATTGCTTGATTCATCAACTGATTGATTGGTGGGAGAATCTTGATCTGTTGATCTACTTGAGGCTCCATGCTTCTCTCAAAATCTTGGAGTCCTTGTTGGTGTGTCTCTGTTTGGTGTCTTCAATTGTGATCCTTGTTGCTCCTTTTCTACTACATCAACTTCTTCCATCAGTGGCACTTGTGCATCAACTGTTTTGTCTACAGTTCCACTCCATGACTCTTGTTCCTTGAACACAACATCTCTGTTAATTATGGTCTTCTTTGAGACAGGTTTATACAATTTGTAAGCTTTTGATTGCTCACTATAACCAATGAATATGCATTTTTCACTTTTATCATCCAATCTGCCTCTTCACTCCTTAGGCACACATGCATAAGCTACACATCCAAATACTCTGAGATGAGATATGCTACAATACATACTTGACCATGCTTGTTCTGGTACTCTGTTCATCACACTCTTTCTAGGATATCTGTTGATCACATAAATAGCAAATGCAACTGCTTCTCCCAATACTCATTCGACATGTTTCCTCCTTTCAACATGCTTCTTACCATGTTCATAATTTTCCTATTCTTTCTCTTTGTTACACCATTTTGTTGTGGTGTGTACCTAGTTGTAAACTATCTTCTAATCCCATGTTGTTTGCAATAATCATGGAATGCCTTTGAGTCATATTCTCCACCATAATCTGACCTCAATACCTTGATTTTTCAAGCACTTTGGTTCTCTGGTAAGGCTTTGAATTCTTTGAAATTTGCAAAAGTTTTAGACTTCTAGTTCAAAAGGTAAATCCAAGTCTTCTTCTATATTCATCAATGAAAGTGAGGAATTAGCAACTCCCACCAATCGACTGTGTCCTCGTAGGTCCACACAAGTTTGTATGCACTAACACAAGAGGTTTCTTTGATCTGTATGCAACTCCCTTCAGAAAACTTTCACGGTGTTATTATACCAAGTTGCAACACTCACAAGTACTAGAAAGCTCATTGATGGGAGGTAATCCTCTGGCCATCTATTTCTGCTGCAACAATATTAAACAAGAAAAGTGCAAGTGTCCAAATCGAAAGTGCCATAACCAATAATCATCAGAACATGCAACTGTAAAAGAACTCACCTTACCATTATAATTCAAAATGAGAGGAAAGAGTATGTCCTCATCATCTGCACCTTTTCTATCAGTTGCTTGCTTGGGGGCTTGTCGTATATAACAACTTCCAGACCTTGAAGGATAACTTTGTATCCTTTCTGTGTCAATTGACCAACACTTAACAAATTATGTTTGAGACTAGGAACATAATATACCTCTGAGATTGTCTTCGGTTCCCCCTACTTGGTCATAATGTTGACCACTGCTTTGCCATCTACTTCCACAGTCTTGGCAATCCCCAACTTTACCTCTGTTTCCATAGATTGATCAAAATTTGCAACCAAATCCTTGTTGCCTATCATGTGGTTACTGCAACCATTATCTAACAACCACACACTAGCAGAAGGTTCATGCATGGTATGGCAAGCTAGGAACATAGAGTTAGTACTCTCTGTAGTGACATTATCTCTCTAATTCCCTTAATCAACTATTTTCTTACTGCAATCACTAGCAAAATGACCAAATTTACTGCAATAATAACATCTCACCTTTGCTTTGTCAACTCTTTGATTACTATTGAAGCTTTTGTAGTTGATTCCATTTGCAGCTTCATGGTCTTCTTAGTCATCTCTCTGACCATCATATATTCTACTTTGTCCTCTGCCTCTCGTTCTACTTCTACCTCAACCTCTGTCTCTTAAAACAAAAACCTGAATTTTGAAAGCAATCTCTAAAGTGAAATCCTTATAGTGATCCTATAAGCTCATCAACAATCATTGATGTCAAATCCTTGGCTTCTTCTATGGCTGCTACCACAACATCAAATTTGGTAGACAAAGATTGGAGGACCTTCTCAACCACTCTTTGATATTTTATATCTTCACCATAAATCTTTAACTGATTTACAACAGTTATGACCCGATTCATGAAAGAATCGATGTCCTCTGTCTCCTTCATCTACAGACTTTCAAAATCTCTCCTAGTATTATGAAACTTAACAATATTGACTTTGGTCATACCTTTATAGTTTGCCATCAAAGCATCCCATGCTACTTTTCCTTAAGATGTGGTCATAATCTTTTGGAATACTGCTAGGTCCACTCCTTGTTGAATAAGCTACAACGCATGTGCATTCTCCTTCTTGTCTTTCTTCCATTGTTCCCTCTCTGAATTAGTGAGATCTTGTTCTTCTTCTTCATTCATAGGTTCTAAAAACCCAAACTTCACATAATCCCAAACGTGATGTGCCTGCAATGTGGTTGCCATCTTAATGGCCCATACATCATAATATTTCCCTGTAAACAATGGTAACTGAGGCTGCAAATTTGAGAAAGACATCTTTCTCCAAAAATTTCTCCTTTTAGAAAATACCCTAAATTTCTCCTTTGTAAAACTCTTTTTCAAAAAAAAAACTTCTTTCAATAATACCCTAAGTGTTTTTATTTTTATTATAAAAATAAAAAATTATATATAAGAAAAATTATAATAAACCCTTTCGTAATCTTTTTTTTTGAAAAATCCTTTTTTATTTTACCACACCTTATATAACTTTAAACGAATTACGTGAACCTCATAAAACAATCACCGTAAATATTCATGTTAATCTCATAATTTTTTTATGAATAACGTAAACCTCCTATAACTTTTTGTTTCCAAAGAGGAACAACCCACGTGAATATGACAAAGGTAATCCACATGAAAAAATACACCTTTGAAAACTTCTGGAACTCCTTTGAAATGTCAATGAATGGTTCACGCTATATGCATGCTAATGCTCCTCATGGCAGCTCTAAATGCTTGTGAAGCCTAACGCTCTGCGTATAATTGTAATATGTTAATGCTTAACCACTGCGAGAAATAATATATTTCTCCTCTCACAAAGATTGTTGCTAATCTATTTTTCCTTGCTTTGATACCAATTTGTTGGAAAGGAAGAGAAGACAAAACACAATTCACACATAAAACATGAGCTGTTGCTCTTCTATTGATCACACAAAATACAATGATTACAATGAACCTGGTGAAGGGTATTTAGACCATTTCCAACTAGCTAACTGCCTAAAATATCTTGACATGCAACTACATGCAATCTCACACTCAAAGTAGTCTATCACTTAAGTTAAAACACTCAATCATGCAATCACTTAGTTAACTGACTCTCTATTTTTATCTAACTTCTCATGCACAAGTAACTATCTTATTTTAACAACCACCAGTATTGAAGAGTGCCTATCTAGTCAAAGTAAAATTCCATGACTCCATTTCCCACCTGAGGCATAGTACAAGAAAGTCAATTCTAATAACTTTGAATTAAGCCAAGTACTCAAACAATATCTGTTACTCAACATACCGAGAATTAGATGGATTGTGCAACATAGTTCTCTGAACAATAATTTCTGTGATTGACACAACATCATTATATAGACAGTGCATTACATTAGCAAATTGTTACCCCACATAGGATATAGAGTTTGGAGTGAAAAATAAGCAATACAAGTGTAAAATACTCATATATACCATAAAACCCTTGAGATTTATGAAGGGATTAGAATTCTCTTTGTAGTATTCATACATTTCCTTCGCATGTTGAGAGACACAGTGCCTTGGGTTGACAAACAAATTTAGATGGTATCAATTCATAAATTTATATTTTAATTGTGACTTATTGTAAAACTCTTATTATTTAATATACAAAAGAGAAGTAAAAAATTTGATAGGGTTCTATCAGAATATTGAAAAATCTAATATATATATATATATATATATATCCACTAACTTCTGTAACTCTCCTCGTATATATAAAATTCTCTATTCTTGTATGGAGGGAATCTCTTGAACGAGTTGATAAGAAAAACGAACTCATCGTCAGCGACCTAGGAGGGCAGAGAGTGTTAGTACTGTATTAATATGGAAGGTGGAGCTAGTAATGAGATAAAATAGCATATATGTACCAATGCATTTGTAAGAACTCATAACTAAACACAAAACACAGCTTATCCATTTGATTACTAAAGAGGGGTTTTAATACAAAGTGGAAAAGTTTCTCGAGTGAGTGGCTTTTTCAAGAAGCTATCTAACTCTTGAAACTTCCTCCTGAACTCTCTAGACTTCCTACCTACTGCATTCAATGAATTCAATGGTTGGAATTAATGTTTTCCAACAGTCCCCCTTTATTCCAACCATAATATAAACACACATAATACCCTATCGCATAATACATAGGACACAAACATACTCTTAACTGACATGCCTGCTATTCTAAGTCTCAGGTAGGCTTACAACATAATCTAGATTTTCTACAACACATAACTTACTTCTACAAAACACAATTTTGTCCTTCCAAAGAGGCTTGGTGAATATGTCAACTACATTCTCATTTGTATTACAAAATTTCCTGTGATTGGACCTCTTCTCTTAAAAAATGATATTGCATGTCTATATGCTTTGACCTTGCATGGCATACAGGATTGTTCCCCAATTTGATGGTGCTTTGATTATAACATCTAGTTACTATAGGTTCTTATTTACCTTCACCAACATCTTCAAATATTATTCTAAGCCAAATATCTTCACATGTGGCACTACATAATGCTCTATAATCTTCTTCAATTGATGGCAAGGAAAATGTTGGTTGTTTCTTACTGCTCCATGATATAGCTCTTGATCCTATATTGAACATGTATCTAGTGGTGGATTTCCTGTCATCTAGATTTCAAGCCTGGTTAGAATCAGAATGACCTATCAATTCAAAATTACAATCATTAGTATATTCAATACAAAAATTGGTAGTTCTCTTCAAATATTGAAGGACCCATTTTGCAACTATCCAATGGATTTCATGAGGCTTAGTCATGAATTGACTAAGTACACTTACTTCATAAGAAATGTCTATTCTAGTGGTAGTGAGATAATTTAGACCTCCCACTAATTTTCGATAAAATGTTCCATTCACCTCTTTTGTTCCATCATCACTTATCATTTTGATATTTTGTTCCAATGGAGTACTCATTACTTTACATCCACTCATATGAATTCTCTTTAGTAATTCATTTGTATATTTTCTTTGTGTGATTAAAGTTCTTCCATCATCTCTCCATACTTCAAGAGCTAGACAATAGTGCATCTCACGAAGATCCTTCATCTCAAATTCGTGTGATAACTTCCTTTCTATATTTTAATAAATACATTAGCACTCCCTGTTATTATTATACCATCAACATATAGAGAGTAATACTATATCTCCATTTCTATATGTTTTGACATACAAATTATGATCATTTTTTCTTTTGTTAAATCCTTGTTGAAAGAAGAATTTATCGATTTTCTCATACCAAGATCTAGGTCCCTGTTTTAGTCCATATAAGGCCTTTTTTAACTTGCATACAAGACGTTCTTGTCCCTCCTTTACAAATCCTTGTGGTTGGAGAAGATAAGTCTCCTCTTTTAAGTCACCATTTAGAAAATCTAAATTCACATCAAATTGATGTAGCTTCCAATCATATTTAGTTTCCAATGCTATCACTTTTCTGATTGTATTCATTTTTGCAACTGTAGCAAAGGTGTCTTCATAATATATACCTTTCTTTTTGTAAATAAAATTTTGCAACCAATATTTCCTTATACTTGTCTATGCTACCATCTGCATTAAATTTTGTCTTGTACAACCATTTTGACCCTATAGGAACTTTATCTTCAAGTAATTTTGTTAATTCCCAAGTTTCACTTTTCATTATAGATTCATATTCTTCTTTCATAACTTCCATCCATTCTTTATAATTCTTAGTTTGTTCATAATTTAAGGGCTCAAAAACAGTCATTACCTAAGACATTAAAGCATAATCTTTATACCTAATAGGGGTTTGAGTATGTTGTGTTCGCCTTCTTAGAGTTTCATTACACTGTGGAGTACCTTCTCCTCTTCTTCTTCTCTGTGGAGTTCCCTCATCACTTCTTTGTGGACTTTAACTTCTTGGAATCTCTTCTAGAATGTCCATGCTTTCTTGAGCTTGAGATGATTCCACAACTTCTTCTTCTTCCTTCAAGTTGTCATAAGGGGGTTCCCATACATTATGTTCATCTTCTTTTATTTGTTTATTTGCATGCTCATGAAATATAACATCTCTACTTGCAAAGACCTTGTGAGTAGTTGGATCATACATTTTATATTATGTTTTATCATTACAATATCCAATAAAAATGCATTTGATAGTTTTAGCATGTAATTTTCTCCTCCTCTCTTTAGAAATATGAGCAAAGGCCTTGCATCCAAATATCCTTGAATGACTAACTTTATGTTTAAAGCCATAAAATGCTTCAAATGGTGTTTTGTGGTAAACATACTTGGTGGGGCTTCTACTTTTTAGATATGCAACTGTATTAATGGCTTCAGCACAACAACTATTAGAAATTCCTTTACTTTTTAACGTACTACGAGCACATTCAACTAATTTTCTATAATATCCCTTAGCTACTCCATTTTACTAAGGTGTATGTGATACTGTAAATCGTTACATGATTCCAATTTTCTTGCAGTATTTGACAAAAGCTCCTAGAGTGTAATCACCACCTTTATCTAATCGAAGAATGTTAATTCTCTTTCTTTTTTCTTTTCAACCATAATCTTGAATTATTTAAAGAATTTAAACATGTCACTTTGGTTTCTTATATAGTACACCGAGGTGTATCTATTTTTATCATCAATAAATATAAGAAAGTAATATGCTCCACCAAGTGACTTTGTTTGCAATGGACCACATACATCATTATACACTAATTCAAGTATTGCACGTTTTCTTTTATTTTCATGCACAGTAAATTCTTCCCGATGTTGTTTTCCTAGTGCACAAACTTCACGTTCAAAGTGTTCAACCTTAATATTTGGAAAACCTTCTACCATCAATTTCTTTTGTAGTAACATTAGGTCATTATGAGTTAAGTGTCCATACCTTTGATGCCAAAGCTCTATATTTGACATGCTTGTTGATGCCAAATCTTGATTCCCATTCTTGATTACATCCAACTTGTATAATCCCCCACATCTAATTCCTTTTGCAACAACCTTGTAATTGTCCTATACATCCTTTACCAAAGAATTTGATTTCACAAATTCAGCTATACAATGTTGATATGTAATAGTAGAGACTGAAATTAAGTTCTTCTTCAATATTGGAACATACACCACATTTTGAATTTTTTTTGTCCATTCAGCAACATAACACTTATATCACCATATCCTTTAATGTCATGTGAACTACTATCTCCTAAATATATGTGTGCACCATTATTAACTTCATGATGAGTATCAAACCAATCTCTTTTGCATGACATGTGGATTGATGCACCGGAATCTATAAATCAAGCATTATCATCATCAGTTTTTTCTGATAGAGTAGCATTAGACACACACAATTTAAGATTGCTAAACTCATGGCTAATTTCTTCATCTCTATCAACATAATTTCCTGATGTCTTGTTTGTTTAAATTGATCATACATTCTTTTCATGCAATTCTTAGCAAAATGACCAAGTTTTCCATAGTAATAACACACATCATCTCTACTTGATTTGGCATTTGTCCTTGGTAAAGGTGTACTTTGAAGTGATTTTACCTGTGGATTTTTGCCTTTATTTTTCCCCACTATTTTCCTTTGAAGGACTGGTTCTCTTTAGCCAACAATGTTAAATCTGAATTGGGTGATTTATGTTTAAGGCTTCTTCTTCACTCTTCTTCCTGCATAAGTATACCTTCCAACTCATCAAATGTAAGAACCTTCTCATTAGTAAAAAACCAATGACAAAAATTTGATATTCATTAAGCATTCCATTTAATGTCACAGTAACGAATTCTGTACTAGATATTGTTTCACCAATGTCACCTAATTTATCCTTTAGATATTTAATTCTAGAAATAAAATTACTAACACTTTCATTTCGTTCCATCTTAATTGAAATAATGTTACTCATTAAATACAATATTTGATTTGTAGTCTTCATCTCATACAAATTCTTGAGAGTGTCCAATGTCTCCTTCGATGTTTTTCACTCTCTAATGTGTGGAATAATATTGTCCTTAATGGCCATCCACAAAAGCACCTTTTCTTTTTTTCCCATTAGTGCCAATCTTGAATTGCAACATTTGTGGCTTGAGGGGACACTACCTTGACTTTAGACCCAAACACAATCATCCATATATTGTGGCCTTCCATCAAAGTCTACAACTTAAACTTCCAATTTGCATAGTTTTCACCGTCTAGCTTGTTAGAGTGAGATAAATAAAAATTTTCGAATACATTAGTCATGTTACTTATTTTCACCAAGTACCAACAAACAAAAAAATACTAATTTTGAAAAATAATTTCCTCACACATATAAAGCCTGAAGCATAAGTCATAGAAATTTATCCAATATCATATGACTGTCTGTTACACACAAAGAAAAATCTTATTTCACCACTCCACAACCATCATGACTATACAACTTCTATTCTTTAAAATCTTCAAAATGAAAATTAAAATTAATGACCACAAGCTTATTTCACAACCATGCTTTACTTTTTACTTAACTCATAACAACTATCAAAAACTTATTTCACTTAGTTAGAACTTGGAGTTGTGTATTAATAATAAAGGTTAATAAAAATTCTTTTCACAATAAATGACTTGAGTTTCTAAAATAAATCACTTTTAAAATATAGACTCCAATCATCACAAATAAATCCAACATATAGAATATACCACTTCCAAAATATCACATTTTTTTAAAATTTGATCTTCAACCAAATAAGAAAACTTTATTTCTTTTCTTTTCAAATACCAAAATTTATCATGAGCTATAATATAAGTTCTAGATTTTCCACTCTACATCCGATTTATAAAACAATAGTGGGAATACGTTTTTACCCTTCTAAATATTAGGCCCTTTATACTCAAGCCTATACCAACAATGCTTCGTTGAACTCCAAAGCTCCAAACTGAAACACACGAAGATCTAGTTAAGATGCAACTACTTTGTCTCACAATGACTACAACTAATATCAACAATGACTCTTTCCTCCTTTAGTGGTTGGAACAGCGCAATCACATTCAATAGTCTCTTACACTAGAGACTCTACTACTGCAAACATAATTTTTTGCACATAGCAAATAATAGGAAAACACTCAAACAAACTTCTCAACAAAATATTTCTCACGCTGGCTCCACACAAAAAAAGACCTCACATTCTCAACAGACTTCTACCAAACACACCCGCAATGAAAATCTCACACAACCACACAATGATCTCTCACATAACAATCCCTCACATAAGAGCCTTAATATCTTAGTGCTCAACCATCCTCTGTTACTAGATCATAGAGTGCAGAACTCAAAACTAAACACAAAACACAACTTATCCATTCCATTACCAAATATGGGTTTTTATACATAGTGGAGAAATTTCTCACTTCTTTGAGAAGTTATCTATCTCTCCAAACTTCCTCTCGAACTCTCTAGACTTCCTCCCTAGCACATTCCATGGAGTTGGCGGTTGTAATTAATATTTTTGAACATTTTTCCCCGCTATAGAACAAGTTGGAAAAGGTATTTTTATATGAGAATCCCTCTCGAGCATGTGATTCCATAAAACGTAAGTTTTCAACTATGATCGTGATCATGAAAGACAACAACATTAATAATTCAACAATCAATGTATATTTAAATTTATGCCCTTAGTTAACCATGATATGATTTAAACATGAAATTTTTTTTGACATGGAAATGTGAAAAAAATTACTTACATTTGTTCGAAGCATACTTAGTCAGATACAATGAAGAAGTGTTCTTATGTATGTGGAAAGGCCTGATTTTCTATAAGGCTCTGTATGCTATTGAAGAAGCTCCTGGACCTCCAACCCCACAAATTAAACAATAATCAAATTCATAAGTAAAATCTCACGCATTTAATTTTCTCCCAATCAAAACATATTTGCGTATAGTACTGAACAAGTGTTCTTGGAACCACCAACATGTTAGGGGATCTCCACAGTAAGAAGTCCCAACTAGACCTCAAATCATTTGGTGTAGGAGTCCTAGTAGTGGGGTAATATGGCATCACCTTGACCACGATTGCACACAGAGGTGAGTAAGATGTCCTTTTTGGTAGCAAGGGTGTGACATGCGCAACAAGTCAAGGAAGGTGCATGAGAGACTCTAAAAAACAGAACAGGGGGTATGAGCGCACCCCTTATAAACCTATGACAGGACACAGCTTGCAAGGGAACACACAAGCAACAAGACACCACAAGTTGGAAATCAGTTTAGCCAACGATCCAAAGTGATGATTATGCCATCAACACATTTCGACAAGATTGACAAAAATATATATAGAAACGTCCACACATACATGCGTAAACAACAACTACATATATCATTAGAGTAACCAAGATAGTTGAACTACAATAACAACATATGCATGAAACGTGTTGGCTTTGTTATATGAACAAAGTGAAAGATCCAATAATACATACAACCATGAATAACCACTAGTCCCGACAACAAAACGTTATAGTCATTGTTGCCTTCTCCTCCAAAGAGATATAGTAGCTCTTTACTGTGGAGAAGCCAAGGCTCATTACAATACACTCCAATATTTCTCTAAGATTCACCTATAGGAAGCTTGGCTCACAAAAGCTTGTATAATAAGTTATGAGGTTCTATAAATAGAAAAGGGTGGGGTGACCCTTGACATTCCCCTTTGTGACTCTTCACCTACGCTCATGACTCTTCAACTACTACATGATTGTTACGCTCTACTATCGACACTTGGTCTTTCACTGTTACAACATGTTACATTACAATCTACACATGTACCCATGTGAGACAGAATAGGCTTGAGAAATCCATGCAAGATATCACTAAGACTTGAACGACTACGGGAATACCAACTCTTCGACATCCTCATGATGATCGAGAGTGGCAAACTAATGCCAAGCTTGGTAGTCCATTATGGTGTTCGCATGCCCAATGGTGACATCCCGCTAAAAGAAAACTCTTACCTCTATTGCATCAGAGTACACTAGTTTGGCACCTCTCTCCAACTAATCTAATAACATGTGCATCATAGTCTTGAGTGCCTCTGGGCCAGCAACATACTGATACACAGTGTGTGTGTGTGTTGATATCCAAGTCTGTGTTGGTGGTTGCGCACTTCAACTCATCAAAGTACATGTCCAGCTCCAGTCAGAATTGGTTCTTTGACTTCACCTCATCGAGTATTCTAATGGATGGGATCATGAGTGTGTGTACAAGGGTATCCATGCTTCTTAACACCCATGCATGTGAACCCTACAAACCGGTGATGAGCTGTGAGATTTCCTGATAGTTCCGGATCTGACTTCGCGATGCATGCCTACAACTCTACCGCCTTCACCTTCATTATCTTTAGAAAGTGCAATGGGGCTCCTTTGTATGTCATTTTCCATGTTTTGCATGGGATGGACAACAGTGTACAAATTTGACAAGATGTGTGCTCTCCTAGCATAGCACTTCTGCCAGCCATTAAGATGGACAACTGACTTGTGCATGGAAATGAATCTATAATACAACATCCACATGAATGTCTAGAGAGACGATCCTTCATCCAGTATTGCTCTCCTCAATTCTTCTTTGGCGGATGTTGTAACTTGTTCCCCTCCTTGCTTGGTTTCTTGTAACACCTTAGCCATGTGCTCATTCTCCACTATCATGAATTAAACACTCGAGTTGATGGATTTGACATATGCTCTACTAGAATCATCCAATGCTTCTAGATGCTTGTGCACATCAGGTACAAAGTCTCGTTCTTCAAAACATGCAGGAGATATGTGGACATGTGTAGTGGGCACTCTATGCGACTGCACAATTCTATGTTGTGACTCGTTGAAAGATATGTTGTGCATCTCGACTTCCATATTTTCTTCAAGGATCTCTGTGTCTTCTTAATCACTTGGGACTTACTCTGCTTTCAGATATGGTGGAGCCGGTGGGGTGACCTCTTAGTGCTGAGGCACGAGGTCAATATCCTAATCTGACTTTGGATAAACAATATTTGTGTCCATCTACTCTAGCATTTGTTCAATCCCTTGAGAAAAGTCCTGCAACTGCCCACCCTGTCTACTCTATGCCAGCTGCTCAGATGAGTCTATAACGTGTATGGGTATAGTTTCATCAATCTTTGCACAGTGCGCCTCCTGTTGTACCTATTCCTACTACACTTCCTTCTCTCTTTTACACAACTCTTGTTCTTCCCTGAGTTGCGCTTCAATTCCTGCAACTCCTTTTCTGTTTCCTCCATCTTCTCTTTATCTCTTTCCCTTTACGCGATCCTTCTATCGTGTTGTTACCTCTTAGCCTCAATCTCCAAAGTTTCACTCAACAGAAGTGGATATGCTTTGAACTTACAACTTTTCTCTGCCTTTGCGTTGTTAGCAACATTCCTCTTGACTTTGTCACATGCAGGTTTACTACCCTCTGCTAGTACTGATGATGCTACTCTCTGATATGTTTCTTCCCTTTGCTATGCTAACCACTTTACAATTATGCCGACCGATTCATTGAGCCTAGAGAAGTGACAAAATTCTCTCCATGGGTATTCGTTATGCTAATGACATGCCTCGTGGATCCAAGGATGTTTCACACTCACACAATGGCACTTCATTAAATAATGTCGGTCATATGGATTGAAACTTCTGGTGCTAAAGTTGAAACTTTTGAATTCCTCTGTCTCGGCCTCAACATGCTTGAGATTTTGTATCTCCTACAACACGATCCATAAAGGAAGAGTGAGCCAAGGTTCCTTCCTCTTCTTGTGCAATCTAGATGACAACTCTATCGATATGTGATACAACACTTCTTGCATGATAAGCTTGTGAATGGAAAAATTTGGTAAAACATGCAGAGCATTCTCCATGTTGTACATCTGTATGAAGGTGCCAAGGGGTGAGGCATACCAATCTGCCATGTCGAAAAATACCTCCATCGCTGCCTGTGATATGCAAGGTGCATATTTAACAAATATCATTCTGTACACTGAGGTGATGAAGTGGTATGGCACTTGAATGAGAACTTCACAGAAGCTACATTAGGAGAACAACATACAATAAGTGTGTAGAGAGGTTCCTGAAGGTGTCCATGTCCAACAAAATCTTGGGAACTATTAATGGGCACACATTGCAACTAGTATGTAAGCAGGCATGTATATTTCTTCTTGCTAACCCTTGTGCGGATGTCGGGCTTCTGTCACTTGTTTCTTCAACATGATAGCCAACATGTCAGACGAGTTGCAGGGTCTTCCTTCACTTTCTAGTTGATCCAACGCATTCACTCAACTCTACAAGAAGGTCTTTGTCATCCCTTGGCTGTATAAGTGGCATACAAAGATGAACAAGTACTTATATGACTTCCACAATATATTCATCTTATAAATATGCATGTGTTTTGTCCTGAGGTTGGCTAACTCTTTCACCCAACTGTTCAAGATATCTCTTGTATTTACACTATTGTTGGGTCAGATGAAGGATTTCTCCATTGTGATCACTAGTTCTGGCAAGTGGTACATCTCCTGAAAGTCCTTTGCCCTAAAGGGAGCAAGTTGTGTTCCACTGGAACTACTTAATACCATTGTCTCAGGGTCAGTGTGTGAGACAATCTAGTGGATCATGTCCATGGATGGAAACACAGGATACCTACATGTAATCCAGTACAAGTCAAACATGTGAATGTTGACATAGACCCTGTAGTCTTCCATATTTTCCTCAAATGTGACTGAGAAGGTTTCATTGATGTCCCAGTAGTTCATCTTTATATCTTTTTCTATCAACATTTTGGTGTCTTCATAGATAGGAAACCTCATAGACACTTGCTCAACTGCATCTTAAGTTGCACTCTCAATGGTGTCCTTTGACCCTGATCTCTTGGATGCCATTCTACTTGTACTGTTGAGAGACGGATGAACACATGTGATACCTAGATACATACCAACAATTATGGAAAGAAATATGTCAGTTGAAAACCAAAACAACTTTGAGGACTAGCATGCAACATACCCGGGTGACTGACTCGGAAGATTGTACAATTTTCACTAGGAGGTCGGGAGATTGACTACTAAAAATGTGTAAGGCACAATCTAGGCTCTCACGAGGCTGACTAAATGTTGGAACTACACAATGCATAGTCTATCCTAGCCTGTTAAGGACTAAAACTATGCAATGAGTGGCTTTAGTCAGCAAGGATTGCAAAGTAGCAAACTGCATTTGCGCAATTTCTAGGTCCAGTAAGGAACTGCCTCTTAGAATTGTGCAGAGCAAGACTAGATACTAGTGTTGGGCCACCTTTATGCAATTTCCGGGAGAAAGGAAGAGCCTTCACTCTCATAAATTTGCACTGCGAGCCCGGTATGGCAAAGGTCCAGGCCAAGGTAGCTCAGACTCACCAACGAGCGATTGAAAGCATGAAAAGTCTAAATGCATGGTGAAGCTCAGTGAAAACAAGAGCGAATGATCATGCATGGAAATTGTGAGTGCGGGATTCAAAAAATGGGAAGGCAAGAATGTGTGTAAAGCGAGTTGTCATAATGCCAACCGTCAGTGCAAAAATATTGTCATGAATGCAATAGTAGTGAGATGCAATGAAAAACTTGAAACGATTCATATACAAGCTAACATGCATTAAAACTACAGTAGGCATTCAACAAAACCTGGCAAACATCACTCACACAAAGCAGCAAAAAACATGAAAAGGAGACTTACCTAGAAAAAGTTGAGTTGAATGTACCAAATGCTCCTAGATGCGATGTGGGATGTCAGAGCTATGAGATCGATGTGAGGAATGAGATCTACAATGTCAAATAAATAAGTTTGATAATATTGAGGCTTATGACATGCATGCCACAAATCTAAGAAAAAACAACACTTAGTGGGAGGTTTCTAAAATGGCTTTTGTATGTAACTTCCAGCTGCTAAAAATAGATCGCTAAAATCTCATGATTCTTTTTGCTTTTTTCTTTTTTCCTTTTTCCTTTTCAGGAAAAATCAACCCATGCATGCAAAATAAGATTGATGAGTGCTGGAGGGAATTGGTCGAGCTGGGAGAACATGCAATAGTTTGCAAGCCTGGGGATGAAATTTGTGCAGTTTTTGGGTTCAACAACATTGGTTGTCCCTCTTGCATTGTGAAATTTCTGGACTAAAGCCCCAAATTTCAATCAAAATTGCATAATTCTGAGGTGAAGCCAGTGTTGTGCTGAATTGCGCATTTTTCAAAGGGAAGGTTTCCTGGTTGGATCGCGCATTTCTGGAGCCCAGCAGGAAACCTATATGGATTGCGCAATTTCTGGAGG
>APFE030769759.1:267777-285801 GCA_000404065.3 Pinus taeda | reverse complement strand
CACTACATGGGTACATCAATATAATAAGTGGGTTGTACTAATAACAATAAGGGGTTACACTAGTAGTATAGGGGCCTAACAGGATCCAAGGATGTTTCACACTCACACAATGGCACTTCATTAAACAATGTCGGTCATATGGATTGAAACTTCTGGTGCTAAAGTTGAAACTTTTGAATTCCTCTGTCTCGGCCTCAACATGCTTGAGATTTTGTATCTCCTACAACACGATCCATAAAGGAAGAGTGAGCCAAGGTTCCTTCCTCTTCTTGTGCAATCTAGATGACAACTCTATCGATATGTGATACAACACTTCTTGCATGATAAGCTTGTGAATGGAAAAATTTGGTAAAACATGCAGAGCATTCTCCATGTTGTACATCTGTATGAAGGTGCCAAGGGGTGAGGCATACCAATCTGCCATGTCGAAAAATACCTCCATCGCTGCCTGTGATATGCAAGGTGCATATTTAACAAATATCATTCTGTACACTGAGGTGATGAAGTGGTATGGCACTTGAATGAGAACTTCACAGAAGCTACATTAGGAGAACAACATACAATAAGTGTGTAGAGAGGTTCCTGAAGGTGTCCATGTCCAACAAAATCTTGGGAACTATTAATGGGCACACATTGCAACTAGTATGTAAGCAGGCATGTATATTTCTTCTTGCTAACCCTTGTGCGGATGTCGGGCTTCTGTCACTTGTTTCTTCAACATGATAGCCAACATGTCAGACGAGTTGCAGGGTCTTCCTTCACTTTCTAGTTGATCCAACGCATTCACTCAACTCTACAAGAAGGTCTTTGTCATCCCTTGGCTGTATAAGTGGCATACAAAGATGAACAAGTACTTATATGACTTCCACAATATATTCATCTTATAAATATGCATGTGTTTTGTCCTGAGGTTGGCTAACTCTTTCACCCAACTGTTCAAGATATCTCTTGTATTTACACTATTGTTGGGTCAGATGAAGGATTTCTCCATTGTGATCACTAGTTCTGGCAAGTGGTACATCTCCTGAAAGTCCTTTGCCCTAAAGGGAGCAAGTTGTGTTCCACTGGAACTACTTAATACCATTGTCTCAGGGTCAGTGTGTGAGACAATCTAGTGGATCATGTCCATGGATGGAAACACAGGATACCTACATGTAATCCAGTACAAGTCAAACATGTGAATGTTGACATAGACCCTGTAGTCTTCCATATTTTCCTCAAATGTGACTGAGAAGGTTTCATTGATGTCCCAGTAGTTCATCTTTATATCTTTTTCTATCAACATTTTGGTGTCTTCATAGATAGGAAACCTCATAGACACTTGCTCAACTGCATCTTAAGTTGCACTCTCAATGGTGTCCTTTGACCCTGATCTCTTGGATGCCATTCTACTTGTACTGTTGAGAGACGGATGAACACATGTGATACCTAGATACATACCAACAATTATGGAAAGAAATATGTCAGTTGAAAACCAAAACAACTTTGAGGACTAGCATGCAACATACCCGGGTGACTGACTCGGAAGATTGTACAATTTTCACTAGGAGGTCGGGAGATTGACTACTAAAAATGTGTAAGGCACAATCTAGGCTCTCACGAGGCTGACTAAATGTTGGAACTACACAATGCATAGTCTATCCTAGCCTGTTAAGGACTAAAACTATGCAATGAGTGGCTTTAGTCAGCAAGGATTGCAAAGTAGCAAACTGCATTTGCGCAATTTCTAGGTCCAGTAAGGAACTGCCTCTTAGAATTGTGCAGAGCAAGACTAGATACTAGTGTTGGGCCACCTTTATGCAATTTCCGGGAGAAAGGAAGAGCCTTCACTCTCATAAATTTGCACTGCGAGCCCGGTATGGCAAAGGTCCAGGCCAAGGTAGCTCAGACTCACCAACGAGCGATTGAAAGCATGAAAAGTCTAAATGCATGGTGAAGCTCAGTGAAAACAAGAGCGAATGATCATGCATGGAAATTGTGAGTGCGGGATTCAAAAAATGGGAAGGCAAGAATGTGTGTAAAGCGAGTTGTCATAATGCCAACCGTCAGTGCAAAAATATTGTCATGAATGCAATAGTAGTGAGATGCAATGAAAAACTTGAAACGATTCATATACAAGCTAACATGCATTAAAACTACAGTAGGCATTCAACAAAACCTGGCAAACATCACTCACACAAAGCAGCAAAAAACATGAAAAGGAGACTTACCTAGAAAAAGTTGAGTTGAATGTACCAAATGCTCCTAGATGCGATGTGGGATGTCAGAGCTATGAGATCGATGTGAGGAATGAGATCTACAATGTCAAATAAATAAGTTTGATAATATTGAGGCTTATGACATGCATGCCACAAATCTAAGAAAAAACAACACTTAGTGGGAGGTTTCTAAAATGGCTTTTGTATGTAACTTCCAGCTGCTAAAAATAGATCGCTAAAATCTCATGATTCTTTTTGCTTTTTTCTTTTTTCCTTTTTCCTTTTCAGGAAAAATCAACCCATGCATGCAAAATAAGATTGATGAGTGCTGGAGGGAATTGGTCGAGCTGGGAGAACATGCAATAGTTTGCAAGCCTGGGGATGAAATTTGTGCAGTTTTTGGGTTCAACAACATTGGTTGTCCCTCTTGCATTGTGAAATTTCTGGACTAAAGCCCCAAATTTCAATCAAAATTGCATAATTCTGAGGTGAAGCCAGTGTTGTGCTGAATTGCGCATTTTTCAAAGGGAAGGTTTCCTGGTTGGATCGCGCATTTCTGGAGCCCAGCAGGAAACCTATATGGATTGCGCAATTTCTGGAGGTGTTGAAGCCCCAAAAATCAGGTCGACAACAAGGGGGATACCCACCCGATCCGGACCTTGGTTGGCAACTCCTTATCCGTTTGGTATAGCGGGTCCGACTGGGGATTACGGACCAGTTTCCCGATCTTGGGTGTGTGTGTGTGTAGAGTTGAATAATGCTGATCTAAAAGTACTTTACAGCTAATCTAATTCAAATTCTTTAACTTTACTCTATGCTATTGTAATCTAGCAAGAAACAACACATCAAATCTATTCTAACCCGGCATGTATATCTTCCATTATGCGATCTAAAGAGATTTCGAACAATAACTGGTAATCAAGATCATTCAGCTATCATAAGAATAGAAATCATTAAAGATAATCCACTTTGCATAAGAAGTTAGGCAAAACAGTTGTGAACAGCGTATCGCATAATAAGCTATTCATATGTCAGACATAAACAATATGACTCCACCATACAAAAGTGCCAAATGATAACCCATACATTCATGCAATACATATAAACAACTGAAACTGTAAATCACTTAAGAATATAAAGCAGGAATTGCCAGAGATAAAGTACCATTAATGACTAATTCTAACCCATAAGATTTAAGCAAAAACGATCTATCTCTACTTTTCTAAAATCTACAAGAGTACAAAAGTGCAACATCAGTTAGCAGATATAAAATGCAAGTAAAAATAAATCTCGATCCATCGTTTCATCAAGCCTCCTCTGAGGGTGCAGAAGTGCATGTTCTGAGGATAAGTTTTTGACAAATCTCTGGACCCCTCTCTAAATGCATGAGAAGGGTTAAAATACTACTTCCTAATTCTAATAATAGTGTTTTTACAAAATTTTAGGATACGGTTCTCAAATGACCGTCCTTTTTCTAATCTAAATAAAAAGAAACAACAAGCTTCTAAAAATAATCTATTTCTGAATTTGGTCTTTAAAACTGCAAGTGTTCATCATGGATTTGAGAAGAGTCGGTTGGCTGACTTATGCGTTGAGATGGGCTGCGAAAACAGAATCTATGAGAGCTGGCACTACTTCTCGGCTGAGTTTATGATGCATTTCAAAGTCATCCATTGACTGTGTGGCTTGAGTAAGTATGCCCAATAGCACTCCCAATTCAACCTGTTCAATGCCTGGATTGCTTTTACCTTTTCCTGCGCCTTCTGTTTCCATTCTGCCTCCGTTCGTGACTTGTTTGGTAGGTATCCCAAGGTGGTTTCTGTGATTAAGTTGGCTCTGTGTAAATTCTCATTTACACAGTCGATAATAACGCTTGCCTGTGTCGCCGATGTCTTCGCCGCCTGTTCTGCCTACCTGATTTGATCATCCCATTCGTTAAAGAGCAATTCTTTATGGCTCTCGTTTATTCTGGGTGCATTTGCTCTATTCCCTTCCTCTCCATCTTGCCAAGCTAGATACTCTGTCACTCGTCTGTCAATCTGGTCGTAGTCACTTCGCAAGTCTGTCACTTGATTGGTGAGTTTATCGCTCAAGTCACAATAGTGACTCCACTACGATATTTTACGTCCCAACTCTTCCTGTTGCTGCAGAAGTTGTTCATTTAAGCCAGTAGACTCTGAAACAAATTCGGCAAGCTTGGGCTCGTCCTTGTGTATTTCTTGTAAAGCTTGCAACTGCTTTCCTTTTTCGTCTAGGCTTCTTTGATAGTTTATCTGCATCTGCTGAAAGTCTTCTTGTAGTTTCTCGAGTTGTTCGGACGCTTCAATACTAGCATTGGCTTGTTGTAGCTATTGTTGTAGTAGCTGTATTTGGTTTTCTTGTTCCCTCAACAGTTGCTGAACTTCCGATGCCTTGTTGATAGTCGCAGAAGCATATGCTCCTGCGATCTGAGACAATTTCGTGAGATTTTCTGTCGGGTTGTTGTTAGGGTCTTTCCATAAGACGTCTAAATGTTCAACGCCCTGTGAGAGTGTATTCTCTAGCTTTCTCTTCTTTCTTTGTCTTCTCACAACTGCTTTATGTTGTGGACTATAGAATACATCCAGTGGGGGAATTTCCTCTACACTAAGTAGAAACTGAGAAGGCGAAGCGACATGACTATGCTCCGTTTCTGAGACACTATCGACCATGGTCGAAACCATTTCCTGTGTTACTTGTGCATTGCTCACAGGTGTTCTTGGGACTTGCCCTTCAAGGCTGATTAGCTCATTGAAGTTTTCCCATTCTTTGTCGAGCTCTGTTGTGACGAGTGGCGATTTAATGATGGGAGGAGGGACATCTCTTGGTGGGGAGGCAATAACTTGCTGTTGCGACATTGCACTTGACTGAGTTGTATCTTTTGTTGTTTCTTCGCTTTTTCCTTGGTCGCTTGCAGACTTTTTAGAACGTTCAGGCATTCCTTGGGTGGTGTCAGATTTGGATTTAGAAGTACTGGAGTTTCCACTGAGGCTGACACTGGGAGTAGGCTCTCTGGCGAGCAGTCATAGCTTTTCTAGAGGAACACTGGCTAGTCTTCTTTCTCTTAATAACAAAAATCTTTGGAGGTCATCTGGGGATAACCTCGACCGAGCTTCTCGCGAAACTTCCTGGAATGAACTTTTACTTTGAAACAAATCACCAAATAAATCTTTCTTTCCAACAAACACTTTTATTCTGACACTTATAGTGAAATCATGGGCAACATTATTTAGGTCAAAAGGCTGAGCGGGGAATTTAAATAACTGTAGAGACATCACATTCTCTACTTTGGCAAAAGCGTGTCCTACATCAAACAATGAGAAGGCCCCATAAGCTACAGGAAACTGAGGCCATATGGCCTTCTTCTTATCTTTAAGCTCTTTGGTCAGGCCACCTTCTGAGCAAGTCTGATAGGCAATTTCCCGAGCCAAAAGTTTGTCGGGGACATATGAGTAGACATGTGGAGGCACGGTGCCTCCAAACACTCTATATAAGTGAACCATTCTTCCCCGAACCATCTTGCGATGGGGATGATGTCTATTTGCGCTTCGGGTGAGCACCTTGGGGGTCCTTCACCATACATGATATTATATAGAGGTAAGATGAGCCCGTGGAAAATCTGGTAGAAGTGAGGGGAAAACTGGGAATCCCATAATACTTTGTGATAAACATGAATAGGTGACAGGTCCTGGGTAGTCCATTTCCAACCCATAGTTGGGAATTTAGATACATAGCAAATAGAATCCATAATATAAGCAGATAGATAAAAAGGAGGATAGACCCTTTGAGACAAGGATCTCTTAGACCGGTAATTCATAACAGCAGTGTATAAGTTATCAGAAAATATTTTGGCCCAATCCACGATATCGACGTTCATGGTGGTTTCTATGTGTGGTAGCCATTCAGACGAAAATTTATTTATGTCTGGCATCCAAAACAGCCTGCAGAGCATGGCCGTAGCAAAACAATACGGAGATGTGAGGGAACCAGTGCTGTACATATCGTTTTTGTCCTTTTTTAGTGGCTCCTCTCTTCTGGTCCATTCTTTAGTGGTTTCTGCCAGATTTGGGTTCTCTGCTGCAAATTTCCTGACAAATTGCGTGTTGTAGGTCGTCTGAGGCTCAGGAAGATGATACATAAGCTTTAAGTCTTGCGCGGCGAATGATCCTATGAGCCCATGTCCCTGAACTTTGAATTGTCTGCCTTGTAATTCTGCATTGTCAACTATCGATCTGATCATATCTGTATACGGCAAAATCTTGGGTCTAGCTGCTATTTAGTGAAGAAATGAACATGCGAACTCTTCTAAGGATGCCTCAGAAGCGTTTTGGGATCCCGCGGCGCTATCAACCTTCATTACTTTAGGATTCTCTTCCTCCAGTAGCCTATACATGCCTTCCCAGGTCGAAATTCCTGCGTCCCTGTTGCACGCAGTGTCTGTGTACAAGGGCACCATCTCCTTCGTCTTCTCCTTCGTCTCGGAGCCTTGGGATTTATGTTTCTTTCCCATTTTCTCCTGCGTTCGGCTTTTGAATCTTCTTATCTCTTGGTTCCTGCAGATTACGAGCGAAGTGGAAATGACTGATTGAGAAAGGTTATGGGAGAGTTTTAAATGCAATAGATATACCAAATATGCCACCTTACGTGAAATAATTCTTTAGAAAAGCATGCGTCTTCATTTCATTAAATAACTGACAACTAATCCATTTACTATTATTAAAAGCACATGATTTGGGGTCAGATTATGGTAAGTGGCTTTTCTTTGAATGGCGTGCCTGAAGGATTCACGATTAAATGATTCATGATTTGCTTACGTTACATTGAAGATCATGCCATCGCAAGTCACACTAATCGCAAATCGCCAGATCGCAGATTGCGCCATCGCGGCGATCGCAACATTGCAGGTCGCAACATCGCGGGTCGCAGAAGTTTGATGTTTGTTAAGTATTGCCAGTTTATTTCTGCGATATGCGATCTTGCGATCGGTGTTATCGTAAATCGGCAGATCTTGAGGTTTTTTCCTTATGAACATTACTTACTGCGATGCGACGTTAGGCTTAACATGGGGGGCCTTGCGCATTAATGCAATTTTTTAAAGACCTTTACCTTATCGTAGAATTAGGTTAAAAATATTCGAAAGACCTCTTTGAGCTTACGATGGTAGCTTTATTTTGAAGAAGGAAAACTTGATTTTTCTCAAAATTAAACTAGGGGTCCCCATTCATTTAAATGTTTGGACAAACATTTAAATGAAAAAAGGGGGGGTTGTTGCTGGCCACAACAGGAGGGAAGGATGGTTCCCCTCCAGAACTATGTAATTTCCTAGGTGAGCACCTCAACCAAAAAATGGCTAAGTTTGGAATGTTATCATGTGCGTGGGAGAAATCAAGTTGGCAAGCATAGGTTAGAAGGCCACTGAAACTCAATTGAAGCCTATTTACTTAGATAGCGCAAGACATGCTACTAAGGATGGTTGGTAAGGAGGCTCCAAAATGAAGCTAAGGAAAAATTTTAGAGGGTGGTCGTAATGACTACAACACTTGGTGACACACTGGTAGAACTTCGGCTCTCCAAATGGACCTTGTTTTGTAAAACGCAAGTCTAACTCCTCTGGAAGTATTGTTCAATTCTTAGATCATCTTGGTTTCCACACTAGCTTGGTTGAAATATGTAGCAGCTTCCATGCTCTTTTTCAGTCAACACACATTCCAAGTAAAGTCAACAAAGTTGTTTCAATTGGGGATGAGGGGTATGTTGGTGCATAAGCAATATGACAATCAAAGTTTGAGTTTCATATCTAGTGTTGCTCCACTACTAGAAGGCCTCAACAGTATCTTGATGGAGTCACGAAGGAACACAAGCATCAATTCACTGCGAGCAAGCCTGTCAATACCCCGACAGAGTTACTTGCATCACCTCTCTGTGCAGGAAGCCTTTCTCTTTTGTCTCCTTATTCATTTTCATTTTTAACAATTTTTCACATTTTCATTTTTGGCATATTTCATTTTTTTCAAGAATTGTGCATAGAACTTATTTATTTCAGAGGCAGAAGAGGGATCCCAACATATTGAGAGTAGAAGAGGTTTTTCCTACAGAGAAGTATTTTGTTTATACCTCTAACACAACTTTTAAGGTTTTCCTCCTCACCTAATCCACTTGATTGGGATAACAAGGGTTAACCAAAAAACAACTAACTAGAGATACTAGTTAGTAACACCACTTTTCTTCAACATACGAAGGTGTTGATGGTGCTAGACCCACCAACATTTATGGGTTCACCCATATATGAAGTCCCAACTAGACCTCACACCGTTTGGTGTAGGAATCCCATATGGTATGATGGCTTGATTTCCATTGTCTTAAGGATATGCCTGAACCCTTGCTTGTCAGCACAAGAGAGCGGTTTTCTTTGCCTTAGATAAGTAAGGTTCACATGCCTAGTGAATGCTAGTGTACTTGTGTCAATGGTTCTTTCACTAAAAAGGGAGAGGGTGAGAGTGAGTCCCAAGTTGGTTGAGATGAAGTCCCAACTTGACTAGGAACACACAACACAACAGGACATGCACAACTTTCGGAGGAGCAGTCCACATAGATGTGGTACTGACAACACACAATATGAGATAACATGTACAAAATTCAACGGATGAGTATAAACGAGTGCAACGGTTGTTACATCAAGATTTATCTGAAAGGTTTATCTAATGTCCGAGGAGAAATCCACCACAGACAAGACAACATCAATAACATATACACCACACTTCCAATAACATATTATGTATTACAACAAGTGAAATAATTCAAGTGTTCAACACAGGTTAAAGCAACATGCATTACAAGTGTTCAAGATTAGTCTTGCAATACTAACAATACATGTGTGAAAAACATGTTGGCCTGTTAGAAGGCTTCTAAATTAAGCAAAATTTCCAAGACACATCATTACACCATACATCACTAACCCCGTCAGTGGGGCATTGGAGCCACCACTTACTCCTCAAAGAAAAGATTATAGAATCTCTTGGCTATGTGGGAGGAGTTGAGGTGAAAATTTCCTTCATGTACAAATGAGAGGTGTATTTATAGCCAAGGGTGAAACTAACCCTTGTGGATTTGCAACTACTCTCATGACTGTTTGACTTCCATGACTTTTCAAATTTGCATGACTCTTTGTACAACAAGTGGGTCTCTTGTACTTCCATGTTACATTACATTAATTGACAACATAGCCCGTAGTAGAGATGTGGGTGACATGACTCGACATCACAGTGCTGGTACATTCATGTTGTTGCTGGAGTGCACATCGGTCTACAATGTTGCGAAGTGATGGATGTCTTCATCGTGTAGCACAACTTCACCTCCACATGGAAAAATGCATGGAGTCTTCGAGGGTCTTTGGTTCGCTTGGTGATGCTTTAGCATGTTGTTCCTTGCTTGCATGTTGGAAGGCTTCACAAGCTCATCTATTCGTGAAAGGTGCATGTTTGTTCATTCATTTGTCCATGAGGACATATTGCATGTTTGCTCATATGTCCATCCGAGAACACATCTTTGCATCATTATCCATTCGTGATAACATCTCTTCACATGCATCACTTCTTCATCTGTTGTTGAACCTATCCTTCTGCATGTGCTCCCTTCCTTCATCCCTTTCAGTGTCACGACATGTTTGTTAGTGTACTTGTGCCTAGAGTCACTCATGAGGAGACAAAATCAAACCCGAAAACCTCCTAGCCTATCATGACACATGATCATTTCGGATGCAGGTGAACACGAGAGGCAACAAGGTTGTGAAGTGGGATGATGGCTCTGGGCATTGCTGATGAAAAATGCACAAGAGTCACTGAGTGATGAAGATGGCCAATCCAAGTTGACAATGATTGTTCACGAGGTTCGGCTCGATTAGAAGGAAAATTTTCACAAATTTTGGGAGGGACAGTTTGCGCTGCTGGAAGGAAAGGTAGGCAAAATTTATGGAGTTTCTAGAATGAGTAGGTAGTATGGGCTGGGAGACCAAATTTTCACAATTTTATTGAGGAATAGGCCAGGCAGTATGTACGATCAATAGGCATAAATTTTGCAGTTTTAGGGAGGAACTAACTAGGAGCCTGGGAGTCAAAACTGTACAATTTCTAGAGGGAACTAGCAATTGATTGTTGATTCACTGGAAGCAGAAACAATGTAATTCCCAAGGAGAATAGGCATTCAGCTATTGGGGAGCTTGGCAACAAAAATTGCACAATTCCTGGAGGGAACTGGCAGTCTGCCACTAAGATCTGTTGGCGAGGAAAACTAGACTGAGGCTGACAAGCAGACCTGCTGGTCATCTCTACACAATTTTCAAGCTGAGTGGGTTGTTGTCCAGTAGAAGGCATGCTCATGAAAACTACATAATTTCCTATGAGCAGTCAGTCTACTATCGAGAGGATTGACTGGGAAAATTGTACAATTTTCTGAGGGAGACAAGGACAGGCACTTGGTGTTTGTCCGATCTATTTGTAAAATTTCCTCAGTGAGTAGAGTGGGCAAGGTCAGTAGCCTCTACACAATTTTTTAGCGGAGTCAATCTCGGGGTGGCTGCCAGGTCCGACGCTCGAGGTGGTCAGCATGAAAGTTTATTGGATTGCTTGCAATCAACGCAACTTGGAAAGATTTTGTTGGTGCTTCTGCATTGTTCTAGGTGATAGTCAATCGATTCAATGATAGAGTGATGGTTTGGCTGTCAGAGGGGAGTTCGGTCATTAGAACTTCAAAAAAATTACTAAGTGTGTGAATGATCAAAAGATACATAGGTGATCATGCAAACACACACTCACATGACCCTACGACAAGATGACTCAAAAAGTATAGACACATGTAAAGCATGACTGACTGATGGTGCAAGTGACAAGTGTGACACTTGCAATTCATCATTGATCGACCATGGTGGTGCTTGTGCAACAACAAACGTGACCCCATGTGTGAGTGTGACAAATGCTTTCATAGAGAACACAAAAGTACACATGAAGCGAAGACTTTGAGCATAACCAGAACATGGTCGCAAGCATGACTTAAACAACAAGATGCAAAAACTTGGGTGAAATGAACAAGAAAGGCGGATGCAAAGACTCCCACAGGCACAGGAAGTGAACCTGAGGGTGTGGAGTCATCAAGTGAAACTCCCAAGGGAGGCTCCAAAATTAGATGTAGACCAAACGTTTGGAGGGTGGTTGTAGCCGCTATAGCAGAAGGTTGTCATAATTCAAGTGTCCAAATATAACATGCCATAAACGACTTGATCGAAGTGTACCTTCATGATAGTGAGAACCGTTGATAAGTATTTTGCATGAGCAGAGGTACCATGCAGCTTCATAAATCTTTCTTCTTCTATCTCGTTCATGATAAGTGAGTAATATGATGCTTTTCTAACCTCAACCATGCCATAAAATATATGAATGGAGTGTTCTTTCTAGTATATGTGGACCAAAGATATCAAATTTCTCCTCAACTCTGAGAGATATAGAACATCATGCAAAAGAAAGTTTTGAAGACAAGGCAGTTTGAGCCTAATGGTGCCAAACCTTGATGACTTGAGTTTTCACTTGTCTACAAAGTATATTGCTCCATCAACATTCTTAGTAAATTCTTAGAAAAATCTCTTCTAAAGGTCATCTAGCAATTTGCTCCTAAATCAAGAAACCAATCATTTTTCTAGGAAGCAAGTGAACCTTTAAAAAAATCTTCAATTACTCCAATGTTGCAATGTGCCACAACATAATGAGTGGATTCAGGTGCTTTACCTTCCCCTTTGTCATTGGTTTTACCTTTTCCTTCATTCCTTATCTGCTCAATTATGTCCCAAGGAAACTTACATGTGGATGCATCATGTCTATATCTATTGCATTATATGCAATAAATATCATAATTTTCTCCTTCGAACTGTCTACCACCCCTACCTCTAAAATTCCTTCTTCCTAATCCTCTTCTGCCACGTCTTCCTATAGAAGAATCATGTGCATGATTCTTCTCTCTAGGTGCAAAACACACAACTTCTTCAGAATACTGAGGAGTTTTCTACTTCCCAAAAGCCTTCTCTCTCTCAGCAAACTTCTTCTCAAGGGAGTCAAAGGTAATCTGCTTGAGGTTTCAACTTGCTTGCAATGACTCAAGATAATTTGAATAAGTGGAATATAGTGCATTCATATAATCTATGGATGGAATTTCTATTTCAACACCAGTGGTTTTTATATCATTCATAATGGATCTTACTTCTGATGCTAAAGTAAGAGGGTCATTATTTTATAATTCAAGGCTGAACAATTTAATCATCAATTGGAAAACTTGAAGTTCAGAGTGTGAGTCATATAGTTCCTTCAACTTATTTAAGGCTTCAAAAGAATTTGAAAATGGTGAAATATGGTGATTCACCTCTTCATTTATAGATGCTACAATCAAGTCATAGGCCTTTCTGTTCTTATTTTCCCAAATGGCAATATCATTATATGAATTAGGCTTTGCAGGTTCATTATCTCCTTCTCCTTCAAAATCTCCTCTACACAACTTATTAAAAATGAGAGTGTGTTTTATCTTTTGCAACCATTTATGATATCTCTCCTTTCCAGAGAGAACTACTCCAACAATTGATATCAATGAATTCATTTTAAAAACGTGTACTCTGTAAAAAAATTGCACTTCTCATGGAAAATTTTGTTTAACTTTGGAAAAAAAATGAGGAATAATATATCACAATTATTACTAGGGAGGGGTTATATGGGGGAGGGTTTATGTGAGGAAGGGTTATATGCAATAGGTGGTATATGACATAGGTTTTAACTATGCAGGGTTATGAACAAGGCGAGGTGGTAACTGAAATAGGGGAGGGTCGGAGCTAACTATGGATGAGTTAATTGGCAGGTTTATATATTATAAATGGAACGCATTCGGGGTTATATATTATAACTAAAACACTGGCAGGTGGTGAGTTTATATATTATAACTAATATATATAACCAAGTGTCAAGAGAGTGGTATGGCAGGAGTCGAGAGGAGGTATAGAGGAGGTAATAACTAGGAGAGATTCTACAACACTTACTTCATAAGCAATGTTTGTTCTAGTGGTAGTGAGATAATTCATACCTCCCACTAATTGTCGATACAATTTTCTATTCACCTCTTGTATTCCATCATCACTTCTCAATTTGATATTTCTTTCCAATGGAGTACTCACTGCTTTACATCCATTCCTATGAATTCTCTTTAGTATTTCATTTTTATATCTTCTTTGTGTGATTAAAGTTCTTCCATCATCTCTCCATACTTCAAGACCTAGACAATAGTGCATCTCACCAAGATCCTTCATCTCAAATGCATGTGATAACTTCCTTTCTATATCTTTAATCACTTTATTAGCACTCCCTGTTATTATTAGATCATCAACATATATAGAGAGTAATACTATATCTCCATTTCTATATGTCTTGACATACAAACAATCATCTTTGCTTTTGTTAAATCCTTGTTTAAAGAAGAATTTATCAATTTTATCATACCGAGATCTAGGTGTCTGTTTTAGTCCATATAAGGCCCTTCTTAACTTGCATACAAGATGTTCTTGTCCTTCCTTTACAAATCCTTGTGGTTGGACAAGATAAATCTCTTCTTTTAAGTCACCATTTAGAAAATCTAACTTCACATCTAATTGATGTAGCTTCCAATCATATTTAGTTTCCAATGCTATCATTATTCTGATTGTATTCATTTTTGCAACCGGAGCAAAGGTATCTTCATAATATATACCTTCTTTTGTGAATAACCTTTTGCAAACAATCTTGCGTTACGCTTGTCTATGTTACCATCTGCATTAAATTTTGTCTTGTACAACCATTTTTGATCCTATAGGAACTTTATTTTCAAGTAATTTTGTTAATTCCCAAGTTTCATTTTTCATTATAGAGTCATATTCTTCTTTCATAGCTTCCATCCATTCTTTATGATTTTTAGTTTGTCAATAATTTAAGGGTTGAAAAGCAGTCATTACTTGAGACATTAAAGCATAATCTTTATACATGATAAGGGTTTGAGTATGTCATGTTGACCTTCTTAGAGGTTCATTACATTATGGAGTACATTCTCCTCTTCTTCTTCTCTGTGGAGTGCCCTCATCACTTCTTTGTGAACTTTAACTTCTTGGAATGTCTTCTGGAATGTCCATGTTTTCTTGAGCTTGAGATGTTTCCACAACTTCTTCTAATTCCTTAAAGTTGTCGTAAGGAGGTTGCCATACATTATGTTCATCTTATTTTATTTGTTATCTTCATGCTCATGAAATATAACATCTCTACTCGCAAAGACCTTTTGAGTACTTGGATGATACATTTCATATGTTTTTTTATTAGTACAATATCAAATAAAAGTGCATTTGATAGCTTTAGCATCTAATTTTATCCTCTCCTCTTCAGGAATATGACCAAAGGCCTTGCATCCAAATATCCTTAAATGACTAACTTTATGTTTAAAGCCATAAAACACTTCAAATGGTGTTTTAAGGTAAAAATACTTGGTAGGGCTTCTATTTTTGAGATATGCATCTGTATTAATGTCTTTAGCCCAACAAGTATTAGGAAGTACTTTACTTTTTAACATACTATGAAAATATTCAACTAATGTTCTATAAATTCCCTCAACTACTTCGTTCTACTGAGGTGTATGTGGTATTGTAAATTGTTACATAATTCCATTTTGCTTGCAGCATCTGACAAAATCTCCTGAAGTGTACTCACCACCTTTATCTGATTGAAGAAGGCTAATTCTCTTTCCTGTTTTCTTTTCAAATGCACTCTTGAACTATTTAAAGTATTCAAACACATCACTTTGGTTTCTTATAGAGTACACCGAGGGGTATCTAGTGTTATCGCTAATAAATATAAGGAAGTAATATGCTCCACCAAGTGACCTAGTTTGCATTGGACCACATACATCAGTATACATTAGTTCAAGTATTTCACATTTTCTTTTATTTTCATGCACAAAAAAAATCTTCCCTATGTTGTTTTCTAGTGCATAACCTTCACATTCAAAGTGTTCACCCTCAATATTTGGAATACCCTCTATCATCAATTTCTTTTGTACTAACATTAGGTCATTATGACTTAAGTGTTTGTACCTTTGATGCCAAATCTCTATATTTGACATGCTTGTTGATGCCAAAGCTTGATTCCCATTCTTTATTACATCCAACTTGTATAATCCCCCAACTTTAATTCCTTTTGCAACAACCTTGTAGTTGTGCTATACATCCTTTACCAAATAATGTGATTTCACAAATTCAACTTTTAAATGTTGATCTGTAATAGTAGAGACTGAAATTAAGTTCTTCTTTAATATTGGAACATACACCACATTTTGAATTTGTTTTTCTTGTCCATTCAACATCATAACACTTATATCACCATATCCTTTAATTTCGTGTGATCTACTATCTCCTAAATATATGTGTGCACCATTATTAACTTCATGATAAGTATCAAACCAATCTCTTTTGCATGACATGTGGATAGATGCACCAGAATCTATAAACGAAGCATTATCATCATCAGTTTTTGTTGATAAAGTAGCATTGGACACAGGTAATTTAATATTATTAAATTCATGGCTAGTTGCTTCATCTCTATCAACATAATTTCCTGAATGCCTTCTTTGTTTAAATTGATTAGACATTCTTTTCATGCAATTCTTAGCAAAATGATCAAGTTTTCTACATTAATAACACACATCATCTCTACCTGATTTGGCATTTTTCCTTGGTAGAAGTGTACTTTGAAATTATTTTACTTGTGGATTTTTGCCTTTATTTTTCCCCACTATTGTTTTTGAAGAACTACTTCCCTTTAGCCATCAATGCTAAATCTGAATTGGGAGATTTTTGTTTAAGACTTCTTCTTCGCTCTTCGTCCTGCATAAGTAGACCTGCCAACTCATCAATAATTCCATTTAATGTCACAGTAACCAAGTCTGTACTAGATATTGTTTCACCAATGTTACCTAATTTATCCTTTTGATCTTTAATTCTAGAAATAAAATTACTGACACTTTCATTTTCTTCTATCTTAACTGAAAGAATCTTACTCATTAAATACAATATTCAATTTGTAATCTTCATCTCATACAATTGTTTGAGAGTGTCCCATGTCTCCTTTGATGTTTTTCACTCTATAATGTGTGGAATAATATTGTCCTTAACGAACTTCTGCAAAAACACCTTTGCCTTGTTTTCCCATCACTCCCAATCTTGAATTGCAGCATCTATGGCTTGAGGGGGCACTAGCTTGACTTTAGATCCAAACACAATCGTCCATATATTGTGGCCTCCCATCAAAGTCTACAACTTAAATTTCCAATTTGCATAGTTTGCACCCTATAGCCTATTAGAGTAAGAAAATATTTTTTTTCCAATACATTAGTCATGTTACTTATTTTCACTAAGTACCAGCCAACAAAAAATACTAATATTGAAAAAGAATTTCCTCGCACATATAAAGCCTCAAGCATAATTCATAGAATTTTATCCAATATCATATGTCTGTCTCTTGCATTCAAAGTAAACTCTTATTTCACCACTCCACAACGATCACGACTACACAACTCCTATTCTTTAAAATCTTCAAAATGCCAATTAAAAACAATGACCACAAGCTTATTTCATGACCATGATTTACTTTTTACTTAATTGGAAAATTTAATGAAATTAGGAATTCATAATAACTATCACAAACTTATTTCACTTAGTTAGAACTTGGAGTTTTGTATTAACAATAAAGATTAATAATAATGATTTTCACAATAAATGGCCTAAGTTTGTAAAATAAGCCACTTTTAAAATATAGAATCCAATCACCACAAATAACTCCAACATATAGAATATCCCTCTTCCAAAGTATCCCATTTAAAAAAAAAATTGATCTTCAACCAAAAAAAAAAAAAAAAAAAAAAATTCTTCCAAAATACCAAAAATTATCACGAGCTATAGCATAAGTTATGGATTTACCACTCTGCAACCGATTTATAAAAAGGTAATGGGAATATGTTTTTACCCTTCTAAGTATTAGGCCCTTTATACTTAGCCTGTACAAAAAATTCTCCTTTGAACTCCAAAGCTGCAAACTGAAACACACGACAGTTTGGTCAAGACGCAGCTACTATGTGTCACATTGATGACAGTCAACATCTACAATGGCTCTCTCCTCCTTTAGTGGCTGGAACACTACAATCACATTCAACGGTCTCTTACACCAGAGACTCTACTACTACAAATAAAATTTTCTGCACACAGGAAATAATAGGAAAACACTCAAACAAAATTCTCAACAACAGATTTCTCACGCTAGCTCCACACAAAAAAGACCTCACACTCTGAACAGACTTCCACCAGACACACCCTCAATGAAAAGCTCACACAACCACACAACAATCTCTCACATAACGATCTATCACAGAAGAGCCTTAAGATCTTAGTGCTCAACCATGGTATGATACCAAATCATAGAGTACAAAACTAAAAACTAAATACAAAGCACACCATATCCATTCGATTGCCAAAGAGGGGCTTTTATACACAATGGAGAAGTTTCTCACTTCTTTGAGAAGCTATCTAACTCTCGAAACTTGTTGGGTCCCTATAATACTAGTGATTACCCCATTACTATGGTAGTTGTACCCCTTATTAATATTGTTATGCCCCTATTGCCCCCATATTGTTATTACTGTGCCCCATAGAATCCCTCTATTGTTATTTTTGTGGCTTTATATTATTATTGTTAGGTCGGTTGGGTTATATTGT